>JAUKPP010268574.1:0-11366 GCA_032273245.1 Phyllaplysia taylori
TTTAAAGAAAAAAGTTCCTAAATCGAACCTTTTGTCAAAGGCAGCACAGAACCGCCCACAAGTTTTGCAGACGTCTAAACCACTCAGACCTAATTCCTCCAATCCCAACCGTGCACATCCGTTTCTCACCGCAAGTTCGAGGTTTTCTCTAGCAAAAAACACAACCATCAAACATCGATCCATAACATCCCTCTGTACTACTGAGACTACAGCCTTTTATCAAGGGAACCAGATTTCTCTGTAGTATGAAGAAATTAGAAAAAAGAAAAATCCAAAGAAAAAACAGATCTAAAAGCACGTTTTAAATCAAATCTGCCAACTATGACGGGAGACACGACGGGAAAAACGTTCGTATCTTCCACTCTGTTTCATTATCTCTCCTTTGAAAGGTCTCTCTGTGTTTCTCAGTCCGTCCTCTTTAGTGACACTTTCCCTCTGTCTCTCTTTCTCTCTCTTTCGTCTCTGTCTGTCTGTCTGTCTCTCTTCTTTCACTCCTCACATTTTCTGCTTATCTTTCCTTTTTGTTTTTGTTCTTCTTGTTCGTGTTGCTGCTGCTGTTGTTGTTGTTGCTGTTGATGTTGTTGTTGTTGTTTTTACTGTTGATGTTGTTGTTGTTACTGATGTTGTTGTTTTTCTTCTTCTTTCTCCCTTTCTCTGTCTCTCTCTTTCTTTCTAATATGTCACTGTTATTGTCTAATTAATTTGTTCTCTGTGAAAATCTTGCCATGCTTTTCTATCTCTCTGCATCAACATCACTCTGTTTTCTCTCTCTCTTCTCTTACTCTCTTTCTTCTCTATTCTCTCACTGATTTTTTCACTAAATTTGTCTTTCTTCACGTCTCAACGGTTTATATTCTTTGCACATCACGTTTCTCTCATTAGTCGATTGTGCTCTAGCTACTTAAAATTAAGCAATCTCTCTCTCTCTCTCTCTCTCTCTCTCTCTCTCTCTCTCTCCCCTTATTTGTCTATCTCTATTCAACCAATTAAATCATCTGACTGTGCTTTGCTTCAATTAGATCCAATCTTTTCCCCTCTCTCAGTCTAGCTATCCCAAAGTGCCCCTTCAACCATCCCCGTTTTTTCCTTCATAATAATATTATATCTCTTTCTCTCAGAAAATTGTAAAGTGCAGAATAATAGAGCGTTTTATTGATATTTTTCACGCAGGTCAAGTAAATGCATATAATCATCATTATCATCCCCACTTCTTTCTTCTTTTCTTCTTTCTCCTGATCTTCCCCCTCCCCTTCGCACTATCATCATTGTCATTAGCACCATCATATAAACCGTGTAAAATAAAATACCCCTCCCCCCCCCCATCCCCCAACAAATCACAAAGGGTAATGATAACATTTTTTATTCAAACAAGTAGAGAACCCGTCTTCGTAAGGGTGTCACTTTTCCTTCACCTGTTCGTTGTTATCTTTGCTTCTTTCTGTTTACCTTTCTTTCATCTTCAGCTGTTCACGAATGAATTTCTTTACTACTACTATTATCTGTTTATCTGTTTAGTGTAGGCCTCCTTGCACTTTCCCCGCTATCAATATGTCCCAAAGTCTGTTTAAACCTGCTTAGAACAAATACAATAGAAACAAAAACATGATGAAAAGAAACGTTAAAATCTATTAAGTTTTGACAAAAGCACTCATGCACTCCCCTTAAGAAAACAAAACCAACCCAACAAAAGAAAAAAAATACCCCAACAACAACAACAAAAAACAAAACAACGAATGGGTTAACAAAAAAGATACGAAGGTAAGAATCGAACCCCCGACACCCGGGTGGCAGAAAAGATTCTAAATACCTAATCACTTCCATCTGCTCTTCAGAGGACATTGATAGCAAGGGGAAAATTGATAAGTAACATGTAGATCTAGATTCTAGATCTAGTTTAGGTTTCCAAACCAAGTGATTTTCACACCAAGTTTCGTTCAGGAGCTGCGTGTTTTCGTGCAAAAAGTCAAGGAGGTGTTTATTATATTTCCCCATTGTGTAAAGTGACTAAATTTTCAAAAATTAGATTTCTCGAAGTTTTAACCCTAAATTTATCAGATTATAGCGGTAATTCTTTTTTAAAGCTACGATCCATCCTTATAGCGCTTGGCAAAAAGAGGAGCATGAAAACGGAATAATTGTCTCACTAGGGCTTATTATTTTAAAAAAAAGAAAGGATAAGCAAATGGAACGATTAATTTCATCTGCTCAATTCTATGTATCAGTTATACAAACGAGAAAGGTCATAAAAGCCACTTTTCCGTCATTCTCTCTTTCATTGTTTTACTATATCATTATCACAGGATGCCTTCTTTCCTCCTTTTCTAAAAAAGCAATGTTCGCTCTGTTTCCCTATTGATCCATCATCCACCCATCCATCCATCCATCCATTCATCCATCCATACATACATACATGCATGCATCCATCCATCCATCCATCCATCAATCCTTCCATCCATCAACCAATCCATCCATCCACCCATCCACCCATCCACCAATCCGTCCATCCATCTATCCATCCATCCATCCATCCATCCATCCATCTACCCATCCATCCATCCATCCATTCATCCATCATCCATCCATCCATCTATCTACCTATCCCCTCATCCACTCATCCAAGCCATTTTTCCACCCATGCATACATACAATGATGTTTTCCCCTTTTCTTTTTCTCAATCACCGTCTCTCTTCGGTGTATTTTATCTTCCCGTTTCTTTCCTCTAGAGTCTCTCTCTTTCACTCCATCCATCCCCCCCTCTCCCTCCATTCATTCATTCATATTTCCATCCAACCATCCATTCCCTCATCCATCTTTGCTTTCATCCAAGTCTTCATACATCCATTGCTCCTTTTTCTGCCTCTCTTTCTCTCTCAAGCACACCCAGCCATATTTCCCCAGCAGTAATTTCGAGCCCACTCTGTTTATTTTGATGCCTGATCTCCATCGTCTCTATCTAAGCGCCCCCAGGAAAACGTTCCAGGCAACGTCTAATTTGCACCTTATTCAGTTATTCATGCGCTCAAAAGTCTATTTCCTGCACAACACGCAAAGCCCGATGATGGTGTGATATGCTGTTTTATTATCCTCGATCATTTCGGATCAAGTTGTCAAAGCTGTGATTTCTGACATTAAAAAGGCAGAACAGTTTTGCGGTTTTTAATACAACCATCATCATCGCGTCATTGTAATCGATCTTTATTGGTGAGGAAACAGCAGGCTGAAGCTTTGATTTTTATTCTTTCCTTTCTAAATAATCACAATATTCGGCACAATTTTTCCAATCGATAAATTCTAAGCATTCTTATTATAGGCCAATTGCTAACTCCCCATCCCCATCCCCGAAAAATGATTAAGCTTCATTGTCATCTTGTTGTATTTGGTGTGCCTGTTTGTTTTGTTGAAGTTTGGGCGTAACACTCTCTATATTGTATACTACATAGTATAATATTCTCTACATACCCTACCACTACCAGGTTCAAAACAAAAGTAGGTAACGTGCGCCTGTGGCGTAATGTTTAGATTCTTCGCTTATCATGTAGGACGTAAGTTTGAAAGTTCGATCCCCACTCTCTCCATGTTTCTGGTAGGATGTTGTCGCCCTCTCAGTGGAGGTTGGCTTTGACAGGCAGGGTGGAAGTTATGCGCCTCATAAGTGACCTCCCTTTGTTACAAGGACCGTAAAACTTAGAACCATAGTTAGGCTCTTCGCCTGTCATGCGGGAAGAACCTATATCGATCCCCGGTCGCGGACGATCAGGTTTTTTTCTGCTGGGATTTTTTCCCTCTCAGTCCGGGTTGGCCCTGACAGGCAGGGTGAAGTAGCCCGTCTCTTAAATGACCGTACAGTGTTGCAGGGGACGTGAAACTGGTGACCAAACCAATTAGAACGATAACTAATAATCAAAACGTTCGAGGCTTTCTGCTTGTTTTTTTATGTAGCCTACCAGGGACCAGAAGAATAGTTAAGTAATCCTCAGTGAGACGTAGCTGTCGTTTCTGGTGTCATAGATAGGTTGACGCCTATCATGAAGAGAACGGGAGTTTGATCCCCATATTCGACAGCGTCTCTGTCTGCGGGGATGATGTGGTGTTTTGTGCTTGGGTTGGCTCGGGCAGGCAGGGTGGAAGTAATCCAACCCCAAAGTGTTCTAACAGGATTAAAATGGCCGTATAACAAAACACCCTCAAAACAACAACAACACGAGTAGATAATCCTTAGTACGAGGTTTTAATAAGGAAAAAAGGGAATAACGGAGCGATGAAATTTATAATAAGACGAAGTTGAAAAGAAAACCGACAGGTTGGATCGAGGGTGCGGAGGACCCTCAAGTTCTTGGCAAGAACTGACGTGACAAGGTAGCGTTCACAGAGCCCGTGCACCGCGTAACCTTGAGAAAATGCACACTAATTATCGGGCACTTCTCACCTCGCTGTCCATTTAACACGGCTAAACGCTCTTCAATGGGATGTGCTTTCCGAGTTCCCTATAACGTACTCGCTCACGAGATCGAAGCTCGGGGACCATTATTCTTTTCCCTGAAAACTTCAACTCCCTATCATCGTGGATTTGAGCTTTGGAGTGGCTGTTCTACTGTGATTAGTTTGGGTGGGACAAATTCTAGTCATGTATTCAGTTTTCCAAATGCTTTGAACTGATTCCAGACAAGGTTTAGTCTCTAAACTTACCTTTCACGTAGTAACAGTTACTAGTAGTTCGATCTTTTACTTCTTATACTGCCCAACTTGACCTAGGAGGAATATCATGATTTAATATCCGTTTCAGGCTAATTTCCATACCGTTACAAATCTGTTCTGCATAGAATCGCAGTGGGATTTGGATTTTTAGGTAACTTGCCATGCGTGAAACCAGTCTGTAAATGTTAATTCAGAGGTTGCTTGATTCTTAAAGTGCAAATGAGACCTTATCGGATAGAAAAGTGTGTATCTTAGATTATCGGAGTTGACACAATCTGAAGTTGCTCAATTTTTTAAATGCACTGTGACCTACTCTTATGGAAAAATAGCATTACTCGAGTATTTGCGAGTATTCAGTACCGCACAGATATTTTCACTATAGAAAATATGTAATATCCGATTAAATTGTTAGGATTTCACAAATTCTACGAGCAACAACAACTATCCCCCCGTATCTTTCTGAAACGACTTAATGGCCAGACATGATGACCAGGACAAAGCCATTCTGACCGGTTCCCTCCATTAGACATGCTGTTCTTGGGACCTGACGCAGCGTGGACAATCCTCTTCTCTTATTGAGGACGGCAGTTGAGGATGGAGAATTGAGAGAAAGATCAAGTCTCTTAGACAGCGACAGGTGATTCGGTGCGAGGTTTAGGAATGCTTCTGAATGTTCGTTTTAGCGTGGAAAAGGCACAAGACGTTGGTCTAATCTGTTTGTAAAGAGAGAGAGAAAATGTGTGTGTGTGTGTGTGTGTGTGTGTGTGTGTGAGAGAGAGAGAGAGAGAGAGAGAGAGAGAAAGAGAAAGGGATAGGACAGGGAAAAGGAAGGTAGAGGGGAAGAGAGATAGAGGAGGGGTAAAAAGGAAGAAAAGGGAGGGAGAGGAGGAGAAGAAAAAAGGCAGAGAGAGAGAGAGAGAGAGTGAGAGAGAGAGAGAAGAGACGGAGAGACAGAGAGAGAGGGAGAGAGAGAAAGAGAGAGAGGATAAAGGGAATATTGTTAATGGCGCGGGGGACAACTAATGATCGCCTTGGAATGTGAATCTCTTTGGTTCAAATCCCCATAAGACAAGAGATATTTTCCAAATTTCATTTGCTCCGCACTATTCTTTGATGGACTATGAACGCATGAAATAAAGATTCGCCCTTCCTGATAATGGCCAAAAGGCAGTAAACAGAATAGAAGCAAATACAAACCAACCCCTTTGTAGCGTGATATCTACATGTACACTTACAAAGTTGTGCCTGTGATTGCAATGCGTATTAAGCACAATTTTTTAGAAAATAAAAGTGCGTACTATAAATGCTATTATTTATTGATTCATTATTAATATCAATAATATTATTCTTACTACTACTATTATTATTTTAAAAGTGAATGATTTAATTCTCCTCTGAGGAAGGGTTCTGTATCGTATCTCTCTGTCTCTCTCTCTCTCTCTCTCTCTCTCTCTCTCTCTCTCTCTCTCTCCCTCTCTTTCTCCGTGCCCACCTCCATCCCCACCCCCACACATAAACACGCACATGAACACGCACTAACTATACGTTCTCTAACTTGTTCAACTTACTGTAATACAAGTTCAAAGGACCTGTTGTGTTAAAGGTGATATAAAATGGAAACAATAAGATCATGGGAAATATATTAGCCAACTATATTCATGAAATGTTTGCAACGGTAAAGGCACACCATACTGAATAATGGGAAAATCAATTCTGACGGTTCAAAGGTCAATCTGAGTGTGTAGATTACTTTTGATAATGAGTTTTAGGCCGGCGATTCAACTTTGTTTTTCAAATTACGCCCCTTGTATCACTTTAAGCTGATTTCAGAGGTGGACTACTCCGACAATGCCCGTTCGGGCCCATCCAGCGGAGTTGTTCCAACGATAGGATCGAACTCCCGTCCTCTGCGTGATATGCAAAGAGCCAAGCCATTACAACACAGACATCGGTACCCCTTTCGGTTCTCAATGCGACTAGATTATTTTTTTAAAACTCAGAACAAGAGTAAATACCCCAGTTTTCCGACTTTTTGCTATACCCTCTGGCGTCACGACTATTTCCGGAAAGTTTTCAAGTAAAACCAGACACCCACCAACCCACGCTTTGCACCGAGTTGATTCTCTATTCATATTATCCGACTAATGGAGCAGCTTTATAATTCGATAATCCTTACTTTGTTTTACAACAGAAAAGGGCAAGGAATACGATACTTTCGAATATTTTCAAATATTACTAAACCCATTCCCAATCTATTTTAGATTGTTTTCAAGTAAAAAAGAAAAAGAAAGAGAGAAGAAAAAATATAAAGAAAAGACTTTCTGGAGTCAATAAACAACAAACAAAACACACCCCCCCCCCCCCAAAAAAAAAAAAAAAAAAAAAAAAAAAAAAATAATGATCATGAGATAATAGCGCTTCGTTTCTATAATAGGCCTATGGTAAATGCAAAGATGTTCGACCTTAATGACATTTCAAAGTTCGATCAAGAGAAAAAGAAACAATTAACTGACGACTTAAAATCGACTGCTTTTAGTTGAATGCTCGTTGAGCAGAGGGGAAATTTAATCGATCAATCAATTTCTAAGACAATAAAGTGAACTTTTCCCGTTTATGTGAAGTTGTGGTGTAGCTCTTCGATATTGTGCCAAACGGTTTATTATAATATTGAGAATAGCATCAGACGTCATGGACTCTATTTCCGTAGGTCAGGGCGTTCCGTCATCGATCTCCATGTTTGTTTGCAGGGGCGTAACATCCTACCAGGCTGACATTGCATGCTAAAACAGCCAAAGAAGCTGGTGCCTCTATAAACAACTAACTTCAAACTTACTAAGTAGCATCCTATCTCACTGTTGGTTTTTCGCAACTGCTATGATCGAAGCTTCCCGCCCAAAAATAATCTTGCAATTTCCACGAAGCTTAAGATTTATGAGTTCTAAGAAAAACCAACAACGACGAACAGAGGCAAAATACAGGTGGGATTTTCTATATTGGTCGAGTCTAAACTGAAAGAACTTAAAGACGGTAAGGGATAGAAACATACTGTTTTCTACAGATTAATCCTCACCCATTTAAGTTTTTTTCTGGTACCAAAATCGGTTTCATCATCACACTGCACGATACCGCCACTTTGTGCGAACAGGCTCGAATTTTAGCGCGCAGAAATTACTTTCTAACTTTAAGTAATAAAATACAAATCTTTTCCGTAAGACATGTGGTCAGAGGCTGGTAGACATCATTTCTTTTGATAAAACAGTTTTAACCATTTTTATTTTATTTATTGTGTTACGGTGGTTCCTGGCAGTCCATCTCTTTGGTATACCAGCGCGCTGTCTTGACGCCAGGACAAAAACAACAACAAAAAACCCAAAACAACAACAACAACAACAACAAAAAAACAAAACAAAACGGGCTTGTTCCGTTAACTCCTTTTTAAAGTACCTTCTCTATTACCATAAGATTATTGAGTATTCCAGACAAAATTTGAATGGTCAGTGAATGATGTACTTTCATCTCTTACCGTTATAGAGTTATTTCAGTTTAGAATCGATCAATATCTCAGACGCCCTATAGTTCCATGTTCGCTCCAAAAAGAAACAAAAAAGACAAAATATAAGAAAAGAAAACCTTCTTCACCCCCTCCACAAGCCGCCTCCACAAAAAGATATGTTAATACTTTTTTGAAGATCTAAGAGAAAAATAGGACGAAAATAGTACAAAATACAAAAGGCACAACATCGTATCACATTCATACCTCAAGGCATATAACACGCTCGTGTGACTGCCCACGCAATCTCAATCACCAAAAAGTAAACTATAAAAATATCGAGACAAAAGAAAAAAAATCTCCCCCAAAAATGACAGTCTAACCCAAATTCCAGGGGTATTGCCCCGCATCATAAGCAATATTAATATTATTATCTAAGTCTTGTACTTTCTCGCAAATTTTTGCTGCAAATATGGAGATTTTCTGCTTCTGCCAGACAGCTGACGTCACGTTCCTCTTGGCAAACATACTTTGGAAATAGTAGTCTAGAAGATAGTTCTGTGCTCAAGATATCAGAAACTCTAGACAAACGCCTCTTGTAAGCTTTACTTTTTAAATATTACACTGCAGCACTCTACTTTCATTTAAGAGACGGGCTACTTGACTTTGCCTTTCAGAGCCAACCCGGGCTGAGAAAGCCGAACCCCACCAGCAGAAAAATGTACATCGTTATGATGTGGGATCGAACTCGGTTCTTCCAAGTGACAGTTGAGGAAGTTTAGTAATACACCACAAACGCCGGAACGCTTCTTATTCTATTCCTTCAGACTCTTTGTTTCACGTCTTCTTTTCTTGACTGGAAAAATAAGTAACGTCAAACAAAACTCCTTCTCTCTCTCCTGCTGACCGGTCACGTTAAAGATTCTTCACAGAAGGAGAAAAAGGAGTACCAGTAAAGTTGTTGTTCCAAGATTCCAAGAGTTATTGAGTGATAGATTGATTAATTGATTTGCTCCATCTCAGGGCATGGTGCCTGCCTTAAGTTTAACACCAGCTCCATCGATTCTGCTTTGTGTAAACAGGATAATCATATAATCATCGCCTCTCTTTCCGCCCAGTAATGAGCTCTGAAGCTCCTGCTCAAGAGCGAGTGCCCCATTTATTTTTTATCTTTTTTTTCTCTCAAGAAAGTGGTCTCTTTTGTGTTGAGGTGTCTGAGGTCCTGCTGGGAGAAGGACGGGTCTTGGTGTGAGTTGAGTTTTTATGATAATACCAGAGAGTATAAATTTAGAGAGGGGAAACTAGGGACTGAAGCCCAATAACTACCATGGGGAGGCGGGTAAAGATGCAAGTTCTTGGACTTGAAGCGATATAAAGCTTGGTACCCTGCATTACCAGCTACGAAAACAAGGTGCGGAGGTGCGACATCAAGCTTCCATTTTGTATTGTTTTGTCGCTACCAAAGCTCAAGAAAAATCATAGATAAATAGAGTGGGAAAAATGTCTTTATCCATAATTCAGACATAAAATCAACGGATGCTGTGAGAGAAAGGTCGATACAAAAATGTTTGACATTATATGGTAGCTCCATAGAGTGTTGACATTGTATACTCTCTCCTACGACTAAAGTCTGTCCCACTTTTCACATTTCAATGCACAGGATGGAGCAACAGGCTCATTCCAGGTATGGTATACAGCGGAATGTTTGACGGCAGCTCCGATCTTTTAAGATAACAGTTGATAAATAAAATATTTTTGTATCATGACCCAAACGTTACGACATTGCACACTGTTTTGCCAGCTAAAGTTTTAAGTAAAGCCTCACGTCCTAACATTTGATGCTGTAGCTTGATGGCGGTGTTTTTTGTTTGCTTTTGTTTTGGAATAACCGAACAAAAGGTCCGGGCCGTGTTTATAATCTATTGATCTCCATAGAAGAGAGATGACTAAACCAGCCCAGCATTAAAATACGACATCTTCTTTTTTGTAATGCACTTAAAAAGAATCTATTATTTCCTTGCGGGTCGGGTCGTCTGCACCCTAACGAGAAACTCCGTGTATTTTGTATTAAGAATAACAAAATAAACAAACTTGGGTTCACACACATTGAAAAAACTTTGTAGATCGTGAATACTGATTTTGAAGACGATTTTTGTTGTACAGACGTCCAATAATTGAAAACTATATAATGTCAAACATTTTGTATCGACCTTTCTCTTCCAGCATTCATTGATTTTATGTCTGAGTTATTGATATAGACATTTTTCGCACTCTATTTATCTATGATTTTTCTTGAGCTTTGGTACAAAGAATACTCTTCGGAAATAATAAAGAATCAATTTCATGCATTGAGGTAAAGTTAGGTCGAGGTTTGTATGTAGATAATAATGGGGTCACATCGACAGACATAAAGATTTTCTATAGGCTTCGCTCTCTTTTGATGATTTATTGTATCACTTCGTTTCCGACCCTTTGTACTGCATACATTGGTGTTACACATGTATCTTACCCTTTACTTGGCAAAAAAAATCAAGGTTTGTTAGAAGTCCCCCCCCCCCCCCCTCCTTCATTCGTCTTTGACATATTATTGTTCAATCAAGACTATAACCTTTGCCTGCTACGGCATCTTGTAAGCAAGAGCTTCCTACGGACACGGCATTCAAAGCACAACCCGCATGGAAACTGGCTAAAACAGCAAAATATGCTGGCGTCTCTATTAAAAACTAACTGTAACTGTGTAAACTAACCCATGGAAACTGAAAACATACTGTAACAAAATTATTAGGCCAAAAAAAAAGGAAAAAAAAAAAAGAGCCGAAAGCTGGTGTCTTTGTAAATAACTCACTCCAAAATGACAACAGAAAGCGGCTTGCAGAAAGTTGCCTTGAATAGAACAGCCATTTAAGGAAATATGAGTAGGCACCTGGGACTGTTTGTACGGGACAGGCCTAATATAGCAGGCCATTTATGTGGGTCAGAGTGACACGAGCCTCTGGACCGAGATGGTGGTCAGAGAGATAATCCCAGGGGGGCTATACGGTGGCAGACTGCCTGGCACAAGATGGTGCTCCTGTAGTGTGTGTGTGTGTGTGGGGGGGGGGTGTATGTGTGTGTGTGTGTGTGTGTGTGTGTGTGTGTGTGTGTGTGTGTGTGTGTGTGTAAGAGAGAGAGAGAGAGAGA
>JAUKPP010268585.1:0-10300 GCA_032273245.1 Phyllaplysia taylori
ATTGATCAAAAGCTGACCTCAGCTGAGAGGGGAGGGGGGGGGGGGGTACAAGAAAGGGGGGAAATTAGCTGAAAAAAGCTGACGTCATTAAAGAACGGTCCCTTGGTTTCACTCAAGACTTAGTGATCACTTAAAGATGAAAGGAAAAAAAGACCGCTTTTTTTTCCCCCCAGTTTTACGTTTCCTGCAACACTGTGAGGTAATTTAAGAGACGATCTACTTCGACTCGGCCTGTCAGGGCCATCCCGGGCTGAGAGGGGAAAATCCCACTAAGAGAAAACACAGATCGTCCGCGAGTGGGATCGAACTCCGGTCTTCATCGTTATAGGCAAAGAGTTTAACCTTACTCCACAGTGCCGGTAAAAAACACACATTAAAATGAAATACAAGACTGCCGGGAAGAGCAAAATAAAGAACAGTATAAAGAACTCATTCTTCATAATCATTGACCAAATCTACAGAGCAGATATTTAAAAAAAGCTATCAAAGTAAAAACGAAACAATGATAATTACGATCTGTCATCCAAAGTCATTTTATAATTTGCTGTCATCTCCGAGATTGTGCTCAGCTTCTTCACCAGCCGACACAAATGAATTTTGGCCAGTCCTCGGCCTTGACAGTCCAATCTGGCAAGTCGACATTACTTGTCTCTAAAATATGAGACCCGTGACAGACGGCTTTGGCCAGATATGCATACTAATTTACCGCCAAACTTTCCCAGACTTGATTTCTAACGAGGCTAATAAAAGTGCGAGAGGAAAGGACCTTAATATTCACCGCCAAACTGACAGGTTTTTGTCAGGCAGACGAAAGGAAATAACTCTTGAGAAGATGGCTTAGTTTTTCTTCTTCAGGTCATTTCACGACTTCGACTCAGTAGTGCATTCCGGTGTTTTTGTTTGTGTGTTCACAGAAAGTCTTAGGCAAAGGTCACATACTAGCTTACATTAAAAGGTAGATGGTTTTGTTTGTGTATTCACAGAAAGTCTTAGGTAAAGGTCACATACTAGCTGACATTAAAAGGTAGATGGTTTTGTTTGTGTGTTCACAGAAAGTCTTAGGCAAAGGTCACATACTAGCTTACATTAAAAGGTAGATGGTTTTGTTTGTGTATTCACAGAAAGTCTTAGGTAAAGGTCACATACTAGCTGACATTAAAAGGTAGATGGTTTTGTTTGTGTATTCACAGAAAGTCTTAGGCAAAGGTCACATACTAGCTGACATTAAAAGGTAGATGGTTTTGTTTGTGTATTCACAGACACATATTGTCAAATGTGATAATATACTGTTTTATTCGCTAACTCAACTTTGTTTATCAATTTTATATATTTATCTTTATTTGTTGTTTCTACGTATTTCGTCTTTTAGTCGGGCTTAAAATTTGCAATGATAGTCATCGTATAAGACGGGATAAAAACGGTTACTATAATAACAAACATATCAAATTCATTCTTGTAGTCAGAGTACAGTCAATAAAACTTTGGGCTGCACAGGTCAAGTGGAAACTATTTTCCCCATTCTTTTCACGGAATATAATCGAACATCATTGAGATCAAATATTAAAACTATACTATACTAGTGATATCGTGGAGGAACAAAGGGGAAAAAATAAGACAAAAGAAGACAAAAGAAAAAAATTCTATGATTGACAGAAATAGAAACAGAACTGGTCGATCTTTAGGGTTATTGGTCACAGAGATTTTGACAAATGTGCACTTCGAAATAAGAACATTTTCTTTTACATCCATTCTTAGATTAGAATAGAAACATATCTCATTTAAAGTTTACACAGAGATACAAAACGAGACACCACACACATGCACAGAGGACGTAGACACATGCACACATACACACGTACATATACATACACGCGGGCACACACATACACACACACAGACGGTAAAACTTACACATTCACAAACATACACTTTCTACACGTGAACATCGAGACAAAGTGAGCCGGCACATAAACACATCCCTGCATTCAAATACGAAAACAAAGATGAAATAATAATAATGTGCGTTCGAAAACTTAGTTTAAACATTTGGATGGCATAAAGTTGAATGCTTTCGTTCTTGCTATCAAATACGTTAGAAAAAAGAACTGACACGAGAACTGAGACGAGAACTGAGAAGCTCCCATAAGTGCGGGGAAGTTCACCCTAGTGCTTTCAATTTTCACTGGCATCAAGAGCCATAATTTGAGCACAGCACGAAAAAACTTGAGACAAGAGCTTGGCGTTCTTGATGGGAAAGTCTGTAGAAATTTACATTAAGGGTTTGATGATAAGAAATAATGGGGTGGAATGTGGGGGGGGGGGGGAACTAAAGTAAATACATTAATTGATCAACGCTGACTCATTGAATGGATAAGAGGGCGTGAAGAGGGTTGTATTCAGGATTATAATGCTGTCAAGAACACTCTTGATATAAAAGAGAGATAGGTAGAGACCAAGAGTGGGAGAGAGAGAGAGAGAGAGAGAGAGAGAGAGAGATAGAAAGAGAGAGAGAGGGGGAGAGAGAGTGAGAGAGAGAGAGAGAGAGACAGACAGACAGACAGACAGACAACAAGTATAGGGAGGTGGAACAGGAGGGAAGGAGATAGACGAATAAGGAAAGGCGGAGAACGAGAAAGAAAGAAAGAAAGATACAGGCAGTGTCTGAGGCAGACAGACAGAAAAAATTAAGTTTAACTTCATTCTGTCAGGTTATATCGCGTGTAGATCCAACGTGTCTTTCCTTCACATCATTAACGCTTTCTGTGCTGATATGGTAGGACGTAAAACTGGTAACAAAACCAAAAGAAAAAACGCTCTCTGCGTCTAAACCCTTGGATGTTAGGTTTCCACAGATTGTATTAGACGGTGAGTTTCTTCATTTTTATTGTATTTCAGTAATATTTCTTTTTTTTTTTATCGTAAAAGCCCGAAGACCCAGTCCTTTCAGAATAATTACTTAAAGAGAATATCGAACACCGCGGCAGTCCGGTATATCATCAATGGCTCACCGGAATATTTTTCTGTTTCTCCTCCTTCAGTCTGCAGTGGTAACGCAATTACAAGGACGTCACGAAATGGCCTCGGGTGAATTTTGACGCAGAAAAAAATGGTTGAGAATCTTGGTAACTGAGTTGAATAGAGAGAAATTCTTTGGCGTCTGGAGTTATCCTCTCACCACAGCCTCGGTAATTGTGTTACGTGAGCCAGCGACGTCAGAAAAAAAACTGCCCGTGATTAATCTGACTCCTGGCCAATATTGCTAAATATAGCATGGCCAAATCGGCAACTGGTGCTGCCTTTGAGATCTGACTGGCTGCCTCAGATAGAGGGATGGAACACTTTTTGTTGTCTCTGATTTCTTTCATGACGTTTTTAGGTTTCTTGCAGGTTGTATTGACCCGGAGAGTGTTAGTATTATAATTTGGTATGGTTACCAGTTTTGCGCCCCCTGCAACACTGTAAGGTCGTTTAAGAGACGGCTACTTCGACCCTACCTGTCAGGACCAACCCGGGCTGAGAGGGGGAAAATTCCAGCAGAAAAAAACCCAGATCGTCCTCGACCGCGGATCGAACTCGGGTAATCCGCATGATAGGCGAAGAGCCTTACCATTACACCACAGCGACAGTCGCTAGTATTGTAAGCTCTTTGATTGACACAGGAAGGCTGCCCCCCCCCTCCCCCCACTCTCTCCCCCACAGTGAAGAACTGAATTATCCTCCATGTAGTTTCTCTCTTAATATTACGTATGTTAAAGAAAATGGAACTTCAACAAATATATTTTTATGCATTTGGTTTGGTTTGGTTTGGTTACCAGTTTTACGTCCCCTGCGACATTATTGAGTCATTTAAGAGACGGGCTACTTCGACCCTGCCTGTCAGGGCCAACCCTGGCTGATAGTGGGGGAAAATCAAGCATGGCAAGCAAAGAGCCTAACCAAAACACCGCAGCGCTGGTTATGCATTTGGATTGTAATGAACTTGCTTCAAGAAATTCATATATCATATTTATTATAAGATTCCAAGCTCTTCCTACACTGAACTACTGCCTTATGTAACTAAGGGCTGGTAAAAAGAAGTCCCATTGGGATCCTAGTGTACCGTAATGAAGGTCCAACATTTTATTTTGTTCATTCCACCCCTTGGAGCGGATCCCTCAAGGAAAATATGGCGCGGAAGACCCAACACTACCTAAGGCAAGGTCTTTAGTCAGTCATGACACCGATAAGGCTTGGATGTCATAAAATGTACGGGATTTCCACAACTGCTCATAGAACTATCTCGAGCATCCCTCTTCTCTCTCTCTACCTTTCACTACCTCACTCTCTCTCTCTCTCTCTCTCTCTCTCTCTCTCTCTCTCTGTGTCTCTCTCTCTTTCTCTCTCTCCCTCTCCATCTCTCCTGCTACCCCTTAAAACCGTACACTCAGGCAGGTGAAGAAGTGCTACAAACAAACTTGCTGCATCAAATAAAGTGTCTTCTGGCCCTTTGCTTCCAACCAATCAACGACCCCGTAAATGAGACGAGCGCTTGGATTGGCCATCTGTCCACAGGCTTTTTCTAAACAATTTAATTCCTCTGTCATCCTTGCATGCTACCAGCCCCGTCTTCCAGCTTTCACTCAGGTTTTAGCTTTCACCCCCCCCCCCCCATGTCTCCCCATTGCTGGGATGCACTGATAAAGTGCAGACTTACACTCTACTAACTACTCTGCTCATAATGATTGTAAAGCGCATAGAGCCAGTAATTGGGATATGCGCTATATAAATGCAATCCATTATTTATGTTAACGTTGATACAATACGTGGGTGATTTAAGTTCTCAGCTCTTCCATAGGGCCTATATGGTGTGAAGAGAAACGGTCCGTAACATTGTTTGTTTGTTTGTTTGGGGTTTTACGGCTCCATCGACGCTATAAGGTCATTTAGGCGTCAAGACAATCGTCCAGGTCTGATGCGATGGGTTTTACTTAAGGTCTAAAAGTTGCATTAATAAAATGTTGATGTTTCTTAAGATTGTGTATGTTTATGTAATAAGTTCTGTAAAATTGTTCAAGATTTAGACTGATAGTTCTTTAAAAAATATTTACGTGTGTGTATATTATGTAATAGTATATTTATCTAGGAATATCTTATAACTTGTTTTGCTTTAAAAAATTATAACTTGTTATAAAATCCAATTTCTTTTATAAAGTCTAAAATTCTATGGAACGACCTCAAAAAGAGCTTTTATGTTCAAATCAATGGGTGTGAATGGAATCAAAGCTTCACACATAAAGCCTGAACATAATAATATGGAAATAAATATTGAAACACATGACAATCAAGCTGTCTACAAAAGTGTATTGAAAGAGTGACTGCGGATTGCAATACCAAATCACAGACCACCAGACTTGCCAAATTTCCTTTTATTATCCGCGCTTTGATTGTATGACCCAGATGCACGTTTAGAAGCTTTGTTTCTCCTCTCAGAATCAAGACTCTCTGGTTCTCCCCGTTGGCACTCCATTATTTCAGCTAATGTGAGTACAGCTAGCTGTGGGGTGGAGTATTAAAATAAAGTGTAAATCTGCACTTCATTGGCGCATCCCACACAGGTCTCAGCTTCCACCCGCGGGGTCTGCACAGACTCAATCGGCCGAGGGAAGGTCCTTAACATACACCGTCATACTCAATAATAACACACTGTCTCGTTTTCTGCGCAGTTTTCACGTCGTTATTTTGCTTTCTTCGGCCTTTTCTGTTATCATTTTTCAAATATTATGCATAGCTTATCATGAGTAGTTCACTTCCATACTCGGTATTTACGGTAGAAAAATCAAGGGTTATTTTTTTATTGAAGCGCAATGAGGCAAGAGATCTGCTCTGCTTATCGGAAAAAAACCTGCTGTTTTTGGACATTTCTGTCGCAATGTATTTACTAGTTCAGTGGAGACTTCCATAATCTCTCCCTTGACATACACCTGGTTTACACCACGCACTCACTTCTTTTCTGTTTTGTTTTCTTTCTTTCTTCTTTTGTTTTTGTCTTTTTTTCTTCCTTTCTGTACAAATACATAATTTAGTATCGGTTAATTTAGATTGTGCATTATTCAGCTCTTCCATTTTGCAAGAAGCTATAATGTACAAGTGACTTTAAAATCCAGAAGATCTTGAAATTGATCGTTACAGTCCAGCCTGTTCGAGACGAGCTGAACCACTGTTTTTGCCAGGTGATCGCATTGACTTAGGACAATAGAACGGAAAATACAATGAGGGAGTCAAAGGTATGTGGTAATTTCATTGTTTGCATATGCAGAGGGGCGGATACTACATAGATATACAGTCAAAACCTGTCTAAAACGACCACCCATTATCGAGAAAAAGTGGTCGTTTTATACAGGTGGTCGTCTTTCACAGGGATAATGTATAGCAGAAATGTAATTTGGGAGTCTATGGAAAGTGGTCATTTATGCAGGTGGTCGTCTCATACAGGTGGTCGCTTGAGCAGGTTCAACTGTAATTGACTATTCGCCTCTTTGCAATAGCACCAGCGATTTCTGTGGTCGCAAAAGCCGTCGACTGTACAAAGAGACACAAAGTAAGAGACACAAAGTAAGAGACACAAAGTAAGAGACACAAAGTAAGAGACACAAAGTAAGAGACACAAAGTAAGACACACAAAGTAAGAGACACAAAGTAAGAGACACAAAGTAAGAGCCAAAGATGCTGGCGCCTCTATAGACAACTAACTTTGAGCGAAGAGAAACAAAACAGAGCATGAGACAAGCAGGCGACGTGCACACCAAAGGCACAGACAACCTGAAAATTGATCAAAGAAGGCCCAGACAGGAGACAGACATTCTGGCAATAAACCTCAGTGATATTAGACTGTGCTAAAGAATGTGTGACGCTATAAATGAATAATTTATTGTTCGAAATATCCACATGTTACAGAACAAAGCTTTATTGGATCGATTCTTGTCACAGGTAGGAGTTGATACAATTACAGGATGTTAGCTTACATATCTGCACTGGAGGTGTAAAATGCAATTTTCCTTTGCTAAAAACAATCCTAGTTTTGCCTTCATAGCTCGTGAAGTTCCCAACATTCCCGGCGTTTCGATAGCACACCCTCTTCAAATTGATTGCGTACTGGTGGTTATTAAGGCTGCGGATATTTCGAACAATTCCTCGATAAATCGATTAAAAGTCTCGTTCGAACAAATCGACTGAGAAACATCAGATCGAGTCGGAGCACTCATCGATTGAATATCAACCAGCTTGTTTTGGGGTTTTTTAGGTTGGTTTTTTTTTTTTATCTAAACGAGATGCGCTTCTTGTGAAAATAATTATCTTCGCATCATACAAACCCTCTCAAAAGCCCTATAAAAAAAGAAAGAAGAAAAAAAAAAGAAAGAGAAAAGAAATCGCCACATTTGTTCGAATTACATGGTCAAAAGTATCGAAATTTCATACAACTAAATAAATCAAAACATGCCTGTTTATAAGGACCATCCCTGTGGCCTCCAGTAATTGGGGTGCTATGTGAGCAATGTCTATGTGAGCAATGTCTATGTGAGCAATGTCTATGTGAGCAATGTCTCTACACAATGTTGCGGAATTGACATGGATGATGAATTGTTAGTGATATTCTCTCCCCTGTTCATTAGAGACAAGAATTATTTCCCTTTTAGCAGGTTCGTGTTGGTATGTGTTCCTGGAACGGAAGCTAGCTGGAAACACATGTTGGCCTACCACAGAAAAACTTGCCTAAGCGATGACCTGATAAAGACGACCACCTGCTCAAACGACTACTTTCAATCGACTTCTATTTTTGTTTCTTCTATACATTGTTTTTACTCTCCAAAACGACCACCTGTCTGAAAACGACCGCTTTTCTTCTCGTCTTAGGCAGGTTTGACCGTATCAACTATTTAAGTTGTGTGCGTTGACCTTGACGTTTACTGGACTAAAAGACAATCATAAATATTCGAACGGCTCTTAACTGTTATTATCAGTTAGTCGAACAATCTTCTACATTGTTGAAACTTTGTTCGACTACCGATATTTTTTCCCCATTCTCACAAGCCTAGCGTTGATAAAAGCTCGGGTTTCATTTCCTCAGTCTTATTATTCTCGCCTTGCTGTACAGAGCTGCCTCATAGATCGGAGAGCTGACATAAAAATGCGCCGCCTCTGGGCTATTACCCTCGCTTCATTAGAGAGCCGCCTATGTTGGCAGCCTGAGCAAAGGTTTGTGCTAGGCGCGTGCAGTTGTGGGTGAGCATGAGGGGTCTTTCCCGCTCAACAGGTGCGCGCAACGGTAATGAACGGCTGGGGGGATACAGGGCGGGGCGGAGGAGAGATGGGTGGTATATCTTTGTGTGTGCAATTGTGTGTGTTTGTGTAAGTGAGAGAGATGAGGGGTGAGAGAGATGAGGGCGGGAGAAATTTATTTTGGTCGATACAATGGCAGAAAATGTTAATACAATGTACATTCATGAGCAGTCACTCATACTCATAGCGAGAAAGGACTTACACAGATTCACCACGAGTAAACAAAAATATTAATTCAGCCACTGTGAAAATAACTTCTATTGCCTACCCCCCCCCCCCCATTCTCTCTCTCTCTCTCTCTCTCTCTCTCTCTCTCTCTATCTTTCTCTCTCTCTCTCTCTCTCTCTCTCTCTTTCTCTCTCTCTCTCGCGCTCTAAAAATTAATCCTAAGAGAAATAGTGCCGATAAAAAATCAACAATTGTAGCAAGAATATTTTGCGGTCATGACAAATAACATGGTGTAACTATCCATGCGTTTAGATTTATTGAACTTTTTTTAAAGCAATTTCTAGAGTTGGCGTCGGTAGTCTAGTGGTTAGGCTGCCGGACTCGAAATCGGAAAGTTGTGGGTTCGAATCCCAACTCGGGCCCGACGTGTCCTTGGGAGAGGCATTTTACACGATTTTTCCTTACTTCGCCCAGGTGTAAATGGGTACCCGGCTATAGACAGAGAACGATCTTGTCCGTATGTTAGTGCTTTAGCGCCTGTAAAATGGCAGCTTGCACTGCATGCTTCCCAGGAAGTTGAGAAAGTTTCTGACTGAATTTGGTCTGCCGGGGTAATAAATGATTGTAAAGTGCATAGAGCGGGCTTTCAAGCGGGGATATGCGCTATATAAAAAATGCAATCTATTATTATTTTTCTCGCGTTTGCCTTATCATAATCATATTATTATGTCACCATGTATCAGGCACATCAGTCTAGCCAAGTTAACAGAGTGGTTCGATGAGAAACCAAAGTGTTTTCTTGGGATCAGTTTCGGATTTGCTGCCATTGCTGCTGTTGATCCTAATTTTTAAATTATCGTTGTTGTCATTAGTTTTGTTGCTATTTTTGTTGTTAGCTGTGGCGGGATGTGTCTCAGTGTTTTAGGAAACAGAAATTTAAAATGGAAAGTGAAATATCTTTCGGGTTGATTTGGTTTGTTCACCAGTTTTAAGTCCCTTGCAACACTGGCTACTTCGACGCTGCCTGTCAGGGGCAACCCGGGCGGAGAGGGACACATTTCAGCAGAAGCACGAGGTCGTCCTACCATGGGATCGAACTCGGGTCTGTGATAGGCGAGAGTCTAACCATTACACCACGGACCCTGGGTATGATGTATTTGTCCAAACTTGTGATTATAAAAGAAAGAAAAGTAAGAACCATACAAGCTGGAAAAGACAAAGGAGTGACGCTAAGAGAAAAATTGAAAATGTGTGTGTGTGTGGGGGGGTGGGGGGTGGGTATGTGTGTGTGTGGGTGTGTTTGTGTGTGTTTGTGTGTGTTTGTGTGTTAGGTGAGAGAGGGGGTAATAAATCAAAGAAGATAAAAATGGAATGCATGAAAATACTCTTTTAAAGTGATGGAATATATTTAGGGGAGATGATAGGCAATATCAACCCACTAAAGGTTTGGAAAAGCTGAAAATGTAATGGCTTGACAAGTGTAATAACTGAGAAGTATCGAGAACGGGTAAAGGGTGGAATCAAAACAAATAATTGTTGTGGAAAGCTAGAGATTGGTCAAAGCGTTCGAAAATAGATAACTACACAGGGTGCGGAAGTGAAAGAAACACGGAAAGATGGAGAGAAAGAAAGAAAAGGCAAACAACCAAGAAAAAAGAATAAGAAAAAGAAAGTATGAGGAAGAGAAAGCGAAAAAGGATGGGTAAAATAAAGAGAGAGAGAGAGAGATCTCCAAGAGAGAGAATGAGAGAGTTAGAAAAGGATGTGAGAGAGAAAGAGAATAGGTTGGGGGGGGGGGGGGGGGGGGGATTAATTT
>JAUKPP010268596.1:0-21348 GCA_032273245.1 Phyllaplysia taylori
CCCCCTTTAGCAGAACCTATTTTCTAATTCTACAATTGTCCATGTCATTTAAGTCTATGAATTGTTTTACTCTTTTGTGAAGTGCCTTGAGCTTGAAATTTTTAAGGGAAAGCACTATAGAAACACCAACAGTATTACTATTACATGTATTATTATTAGTAGTAGTAGTATAATATGGACATTTTTATAACCGTGTAATGTGCAGAAAGCAACAGGCACAAAGCAAATTCTTGCTTTGATGGATCAGTACAATACATCTCTTACCTACATGAAATAATAGTCACAGAATGTAACAACCAGATAATGAATAATTTCCAGTGGACATGGCAATCTAGAATGTTGTTTATTGTATGCTGTAACCTTAAATTTTTAGTTTAGAATCTGAAATCTTTCCCATCGAACGTATTGTGTATTGACTTTGGTAATTATTCTGAAATAACCTTCTCTGAATAATATGATTGTTTGTATATAGATTGTGGGCCAAAGGCCTTGTATCAAAATAAACAAAATCAAATCAGTACAATGCATATCTTACCTCTTCACCAGGTTGAGGTGATCCCATGTGACCCCAAAGGCAAGGAGTACACAGAGAAGGACGATAGATTTGTAGAAGACCCCCAGAAGCTGATGGATCAACCTGTTGGCTTTGTCATCAAACTCTTGAGCGGTCGAGGATTGCCAAACAGATTCACGGTAAGAATGTTGTGTTGCTGTTGCTGTTCATCACTGCCTTTTTCACCCTGGACCAGGGTATAGGCCAGAAATCATCATTGCCTTTTTCAGCCTGGACCAGGGTATAGGCCAAAAAACAAACACTTTCCACTTTCCTCTATCCTGCGCTAGCTTTTTAACATCATTCCATGACTTTCCACTTCTCTGTGTTGCTTGTCCTCCCTTCCTGAATTTCGGCTTTGTCCACTGTCCTTCATTTGTCCTGCTGTTGCAGAAGCTCCACCATCTCCCGAGAATTGTGAAAAATTTTATGTATTTGCTTGTGTTTCCGTAACTTATTTAGTGGGCCCTCCGCCAACTGGATCTTTTCGGGAAACCAGACCTATGCACCTTTAGTCGCCTCTTACGACACGCAGTATCATGGCAGGTGTATTCTTTGATCCCCCATAGTTATCTTTGAGCCCCCCACCTGCAGGGGATGCGGTTGCTGTTGGTTGTGTTGTTTTTGTTGATATTGCGGCAGTAGGCAATACATGAGTTTACGTTGCCAAAAGTGAATATAGTCTCAACAAAACCTACAAAATAATTTATTGCCGATATTGGTCAAGAAATGCATTTGCTCTGGCTGTAGGGCCTATCTAGTTTGCAGTCATTTTGTGTGCTCATTGTACAATAGAACCAGCATTAAATCACAAACAAATAAATAATAATAATAATAATAATAATAATAATAATAATAAAGACTGCTTTTATATAGCGCATATCCCCGCTTGAAAGCGAATAATAGGACTAATAGGACAATGAGGAAAATAATATTAGTTAATTTTATTAACTGTGAAATCCTGTTCAACCTCTTTTTTTTTCTTCTTCCCCACCAGGATGTGTTTGCCAAGTATCTGGTGTACAAAGAGGACCAGTTCACATCAACAAATGTGGTGAAAAACACGTCGAATCCAGACTGGAACCACAAGAGGGTTGTCGCATTCCCCAAAGCAGACCAGGATGTAAGGATGAATAATAATAAAGACTGCATTTATATAGCGCATATCCCCGCTTGAAAGTAGGCTCTATGCGCTTTACAATCAATTATTACCCCGACAGACCAAGTCATTCACAAACCTTCTCAACTTCCTGGGAAGCATACAGTGCAAGCTGCCATTTTACAGGCGCTAAAGCACTAACATACGGACAAGATCGTTCGCTGTCTATAGCCGGGTAGGGGCCTACCCGTTTACACCTGGGTGAAGTGAGGAAAATTCGTGTAAATGCCTTTCCCAAGGACACAACGTCGGGCCTGAGCTGGGATTCGAACCCACAACCTTCTGATCATGAGTCCGGTAGCCTAACCACTAGACCACCTATGCAATTTTCAGCATTTTGGAATAGCATTATAGCTACTTTAAGTATTTAGGACTACGCATGAATTTGCAGACAAGCAGAACATGTGTCTAAACTGAAGGAATTCTTTCAGATATTGGCCAAAGCAGAATCTGTTGAAATGTTGGAATAGCTGTACGCTCTGGAAGAGCCAGTTTTGCACAATGACCACTATTTTGCTCCCAAAAGTTTTTTCTTGGGTTATCATATCGACATGAATATAATTACAGAATCATCTTTTTCTCAAATCATGAAATATGGACATGGATGTTTTTATCCGTCATGTTTCACTTATATTTTACATTTCAACAGGAAGCTCTTTTAATGGAAAACTTTGATGATTCTGAACTCTGAAAAGTGATAAAATCTGAAAAGTGACAAACTCTGAGCAGTGACAAACTCGGAGAAGTGACAAACTCTGAGAAGTGACAAAGTCTGAAAGTGACACATATGGTCCACTCTGCTTTTGTTGAACTAGCTTGAATTTATTTTTGGTTAAGTTGAGCGTTTCATTGAGTCCCAGGTACTTTCTTCTTTACGCTCACAAAAAGGATAGGATAAATTGAACTTCGGATGAGTTAATTTTTTTTCACTTCCCTCGACAACATCAATTCATCCACAGTCGACTGTATTATTTGTTTAAACTCCATAACTAATCTTCAGATCACCAGTAGAGAGTGAAGGATAGAATGGGAGCAAGAGGGAGAGAGATGTCAAGAAGGGGAGAGTATGAGAGAGAGAGAGAGAGAGGGGGAGAACGTAGCAATGTGTCAAGGAAAATATATAATGGGAGAGGGATGTCAGGTAGGGGAGACCATGAGAATGAAAGAGAGAGAGAGAGAGAGAGAGAGAGAGAGAGAGAGAGAGAGAGAGAGAGAGAGGGCCAGAGAAAACATAGCAATGTAATTAGGAAAATATTTAGGGGGAGAGGGATATCGACAAGGGGAGAGTATGAGAGTGAAAGAGAGAGAGAGAGTGAGGGCCAGAGAAAACATAGCAATGTGTCAAGGAAAATATATAGGGGGAGAGGGATATCGACAAGGGGAGAGTATGAGAGTGAAAGAGAGAGAGAGAGAGAGAGAGAGAGAGTGAGGACCAGAGAAAACATAGCAATGTGTGAAGGAAGATATATAGGGGGAGAGGGATATCGACGAGGGGAGAGTATGAGAGTGAAAGAGAGAGAGAGAGTGTGAGAGCCAAAGATAACAAAGCAATGTATCAAGGAAAATGCATAATTTAATTTCAACACTGGTCTGCTTTTTTTCTTTCAGCTTTTGAACTTCCTCAAGGACAGCGCAGTCATGATCCAGATCTGGGGCAAACAAAAGCCTCCAAAGGAGAAGAAAAATGTCAACACCAAAATGGCAATCCTGGCAGACGCACGGGCAAAGCAGGGTGTTTCTGCCGCCAATGACAATGTCAAGGTCAGTGAACTTTTCCTCCCTGAATTGCTGCAAATATATATGTCGCAGTGCAATGAAATCAGGCACTTGTCAATTTTCGGACATTTTGAGTTATTGATGTCACATTGAACCTTGAACATTTCTCTAGCTGCCTGTTTATACTTGGGTTTCTGTTTGGGCAACTTTTTACAATCATCTCAGCGCGTAATTGAACTAGCAAGGTAACATTTTCACCATTTCGAAGAAAAATAATCAGGCATTCTAGTGATATCAATAACTCTACAAGTCCAAAATGCAACTTTGGACTCATTTGGACTGGTTGCAACACACATATTCATTCTCACTTCACTTTTAAAAAACTATTCTTTTGACAAATTTTGCTAATACATAAATTGTCTTTTTTTTTCCCCCAGAGATTTGATGGAGAGAAGATGAAATACATGATGCAAGTGAACATGTTGACGAAGAGGCAAGAAAAAATGGAGGCAAAACTGGTAAGTTGGGTTGAAAAGAATGAGTCCAGGTTTTTACAAACTTAGCAGACTGAGGTCAAAATTCTGGACTGGTATTTTTCCTTAGTTTCATGGCTCTGACCCCTGTCTTGTTAGTGATGGAAGAAAAATTAAACCCTAAAGAAAAGTTTACTTCATTTATCCCCATAAATAATTCATTTTACAATAATGGTGGTATACAAACACATTCATAGTCATACAGGCAATACTACATAATTACAAATATGAACACAAGAAAACGTCATCCATACAAATGATTCATACACACAAACGCCATTGCCGGTGCTGTGGTGTAATGGTTAGGCTCTTCGCCTTGCATGCGGAAGACCCTGGTTTGATCCCCGATCGCGGACGGTCTGGTTTTTTCTGCTGGGATTTTTTCCCTCTCAGCCCGGGTCATTCCTGACAGGCAGGGTCGAAGTAGCCCGTCTCTTAAATAACCTTACAGTGTTGCAGGGGACGTAAAACTGGTAACCAAACCAATCACACGCACGCCATTGCCGGTCTGTGTACCTCTTTGCTTCTGTCTCCAGCGCCACATGCGAGAAATGCTGGCTGTAGCAGAAGAGCACAAGAAGAAGAGAATCTCGACCAACCTCATCTCTCAGATCTACAACGCGGGCACGGAGGACCAGGCCCAGAAGTGCATCAAGCTCATTCCAGAGGAAAAAGGTAAACCTTGGTACGTTTTTCGACCCACTTGTTTGTTTGTAGAA
Organism: Phyllaplysia taylori; assembly: GCA_032273245.1. Lineage (NCBI taxonomy): Eukaryota > Metazoa > Mollusca > Gastropoda > Aplysiida > Aplysiidae > Phyllaplysia > Phyllaplysia taylori. The sequence continues at coordinate 4,681 of JAUKPP010268596.1, forward strand.
GTTTTTTAAGTACATATGGCTCACTTGTATGTAGTAGGAGTTTTTGAAGTATGAATGCGGCTGACTTGTTTGTTGAAGTTCATGTAGTAAATGTGACTCACTTGTTTGTATAAGTTTTTAAAGTAAATGGAAATCACTTAGTTGTAGAAGTTTTTGAAGTAAACATGGCTCACTTGTTTGTAGAAGTTTTTGACACTGTTCCCCACCCCCACCCCAAAATTTGCCTGATGTGGATTTTTGTGACAGCGAAGTGCTGCTGACGCAGCATGCAAATGGCAACCCTCAGGAAATTTTAAGCTTGCTTGAGTGCTTCAGTAAGAACTAAACCAAGAAGAGGCTAAAACAGTGGAGGCTGGCGCCTCTAAAAATAGCCCACTCCTTACTACTAATAGTCTATGGTCTGCCTCTTTTTTGTCCTCCTTTTGGTTACCGAGACAGGGTACTCCTAGTGTTGGAGTCTTGATCACTTGTCAGAGTGGGCTTTTTAATCTGTCTCCGTCATCTCTTTGTGTTAAGCAGGCTATGATTCTGCTTTCATTTACATTTAAAGCTTTTGATTGGAACTGCTGCTCTGTTTGTGTGTTTGTTTGTTTGGGGTTTTATGGCTCCATCGACGCAATAAGATAATTTTGGTGTGGAGATGCTGTTCTGTGCGGAAATGGGGAGATTCCTATTGAGAGTCCTACACCTAGCGAAAAAGACCTCAGTAGAACATGCTATGACAAAAACAAGTGGATTAACCCTCAAGGGAAAAGAGATTATCGCAGTGAGAACAAGAGGCTAAAACAGCAAAAGAAGCTGGTGCCTCTATAAACAAATTATAACTTTAATACTTTGTGGTCACTTGGGGCATATATGCGCCAGCCCGATAAACCTGATTGCGTCAAGGCTGGCTGCGCGTAACCGTAAGGATTCTTTGTTCATATGGCTGTGTGACTACAAAGTGTTAAACTAACTAACTAGTGGGAAATGAAGATTTTTAGGTTTTTAGAAGTAACTCATGTAGAGTCAAACAGTACAACAAATAGACTTTTATCTATCCCACTTATCTGTGTTGAGACTACGTGTCTGCGGTGATATTGCTGTAGTTATGCGGTGTTATAATGTTAGACTTCTCTAATGACACGGTTGTTTATATCTTTCTTTTTATACAATCCAATGCATATTATGTATGAATGTCTTTTTTACCATGTATGTGAATGCCTTTTATGTCTGAGATTATATATGTATATATCTGTATGAGCGTCATCGAGCACTTTTAGTGGATTTTAGGCGCTATACAAACTAATTATTATTATTATTATTTATTTATTATTATTATTATTATTATTATTATTTATTATTATTATTATTATCATTTATTATTATTATTATTTATTATTATTATTATTTATTATTATTATCTCCTTTAGATGAGGACACCACTAGCAGCAGCTCATCTAGCAGCGACGAGGAGAAGAAGAAGGCAAAATTGACTCCTGGTGCTGCTCTAGCTCCGAAGAAAGAAGAAACAAAGAAAGAAGAAACAAAGAAAGAAGAAACAAAGAAGGAAGAAACAAAGAAACAAGAAACAAAGAAACAAGAAACAAAGAAAGCAGACTCACCACGAAAACAACGTCGTGGATCACACTCTTCTTCCTCCTCGTCCTCCTCGGATGAAGGCTCGAGCCGTGCCACCAGTGGGAAGAAGACTCCAAGGAAAAAGAGCGGAAAGAAGTCATCCACCTGTGTGTTGTTGTAAATTCATTTATGCAAAGCAAGAGTATAACAAGATTTAGTGTTTTGTTAAGCCAAGCAGCTTTCAAAATTGGAGCAAAAATTCTGTAAAATCTTTTGTGTCAAAGTAAAAACTTAATCTGCACTGAGGACCAAATGTAATGAGTTTCATTCTTTAAAAAAATCACCAATCTTAAAAAGAAAAACTAGAATGAGCCAGTTTTATGGATCCATAGTTATCTAGAAACTTAAGTTCAAGCTAATGCTTGGCATATATTGCTATTCTTCTGTACCTTTCATCATTATACACATAACAAGGTTGAGATATTGAACAAATCAAGAATAACAACATAGCCTTTTCTCATACTGCAATATCTGCAATATATTTTTTATACTACAGTTTATTTTGGGTTGTTGTTTTTTTATCTCGAAAGAGTAGGACAGGAAAAAAATATCTAGTTTTGCCTTTCAAACGTTGAAATTAATGCCTGACAGAATAAGCTGTAGCACATTGTATGGAGTAGTTGTAGAAAAACTTGTGAACTCCGCTGTAAAAGTAGTAGACTTAAGACAATGTGTGATATGTAAATATAACACTTGAGTTTTACTTATAATGCATTAATTGATTGGTTTTTATATTAATGTGTGAGGTTTTCATGGTGTTACAATACTATAAGCAAGATCTCTTTCCATGTCTTCTTGTAATTGTTGAATTTGCAATGATGTCACAATAAATGTATGTTAAAGGTTGGGGTATTTTTCAGTTTTCAGAGAGCAAATATTAGTTATCATAAAAGTATACGAATGGAATGATCTTATTGCAATATGTTTTGAAGTTTTCTATGTATACTTTATACATCAAGTGCATTTATGCATCTAGTATGTATATAAGAATAAAAAAGATTTTAAAAAAGGGCCCAACTCAACTGCTGTGATATTTTTCTTTGGGAATATTATGTAATGAACTGTGAGCTGCAGGAAATTTTTTTTTTTTTACTTGAATGGAATATTGCAATTTTCTCTTTACTTTCGTATTTTCATTCTGGCGAACTGGGATACTTAGGGGGTTCTTTGTTTTTATTGTAAATATAGCTGTTTTTATAATTTGCATGTTTGAAAAAAGACTGAGGGGCCATGGACATATCCTGCCTACAATGAAGTCAATCTATAACCTGTTTGTGACAAGATCTCAATGATTTACATCATTTACTATCACTAAGTATTTACATAATGTGATAGAAACCGATCACATTTTTTTCATTATGTTCCTTTACATCATTTTTAACTGTTTTTGTCACGAGTTACTTTTTTATGCAAATGAAAATGGTCAGTATTACAATCCTATTCATTTAGAAAGATAAAGCTTATATCTGTCTTTTAAATTTGAGATTATTTGCCTCTTGCATTGTTTTTAAATCCCTTGTGCAACTAATATGTTACTAATTTCACCACGTTGTGTACACATTGGGGGAGATGATCAGAACAAGCGTTGAAATAATTCGAGGAGTTTGAAAATCTAAGGAATTTGTGAGTATGCATTATATTCAACAAGAGAAAATTAAATATTTGAATAATTTTTGTTGCAGAAAAACTTCAAATTGCCATGTGCCACTCAACACAATTTCAGTACCTTTCTCCCCTGCCTCTAAAAGGACTTATCCTGATTCATGAATTGATTGGAATGTACTAAATCTCTCCGTTTATTTTTCTCTGCTGAATCAATGTAAAGCACAGGTCTGTTGAAGATAAATTATTCTTGTCTTTACTTCCTCCATGTGTGTTTTTTGCTGTTTTCAAACTTTTGTGTGCAATTTTTGTTCAAAGAAACATCTTTTGTTATGCTCAGTTTACACACATTTTTTTTAGACTGCAATTGTTTGAAGTTGTTTTTTTATACATGCTGGAAAGCATTGTGAGGTTTAAGTTTTTAATGCTATTCTATTTCATGCATGACTTGCAAAAATATTGCAGTGAACAGACAATGTGTTTATTCAGGGCTGAGAATGGTCAGTAAGAAAAAAAGGTGGAAAATCTAGGCAGCCCCCAGAAAAAAACACCAAAAAACAAAGTGTTAAATAGCAATTGGCTCTTTTTGGGTATTTCACTGCCCTAATCTAACACAATTTTTCACCTTTTATAACTGTGGAAAATTAAATAAAATCAAAGCACAAGCCCATATTACATTAAAAAACATAGCCTACATGGGAACATGGCAAAATATAGAAAAAGGAAGTCGGAAGCTGCGTTTCGCTGAGTGGGCGGCAAGGTAGTATGAGCGGGATCCCTCCTTTAGGTGGACAATTCTCAGCCCTGTTGTTTGTTGGCACACAACACTTTTATGAACTTATTAGTTTGTTACGTCAAAGTGCACAAATGTGTTTATCTTATGCTCTGTCTGCATATCAAACTTTTATAAATTTATTTGTTTGTTAAGTTAAAGCGTACTAATGTGTTTATCTTATGCTCCCAACTGCCAGAGACTTGCTGAGTCTGTGGCTGGTGTCGCACGAAATCATTCACCTGATAAAAGTTAATACCAATGCTTGTAATAGGCTTCTAACAAGCCTACAGGGTAAGAAACAACAGCAAAAAGAGGGAACCGGAGCAACAAGAGAATGATGTCTCAGTATAGAGGCTTATATAAATCAAACTCATGTTGCACTGAAAACTTATATTTTATGTTTTGCATGGAACTATTCGTTGGTTATTTGCTTATGGGCAAATAGTACAAGGACTGTTGTAGGGTGTTTGCCTCTTTGCTAAACAATCAGCGCATTGATCGATCACAAAACTGTTAAGTATTGTTTCTCGTTGCTTGGTGTAAATGAAGTATGAAAATGTGTTTTTATCAAGGCAACTTTCGCTCCTATGTCTTGCACAGTTCTATTCCTTTTTGGAAAACCACAGATAAACTTAGTATGATTTCTCATTGATATTTGAAAAGTGTGAGCTTGTGTAGGGCTGTGGAGAAGGTTGTTGAGAACAGTAAAATGTGTTGCAAATGACAAAGTGAACATCTTCACATCTGCTTTATTTGCCACACTGTATTTGTTAAAAAAAGACACCATATTTAAGAAGCACCCCTGTAGAATTCGCTGAGTTTTATTTCTCGTATCAACTCAAATCGTCTTGCTTGACCCTAAGCCCAAAGCCAAGGGTTGGTCAATGTGCATTCTGAAGTGTCAGCTTACATCATGAATATGCATAGTGCCAGACCAAACAAAAAACAAATTTAGGTCAGTGGGAAAACTGAAAAGTACACAGGGCAAAGACTCGAGTGACACAATGCACCCGCAATTTCTGTTGGTTAATTTCTGCATCCACCACTTTCGTCAGCAGTCTAGCTCACCAAGACGGCTGTGATACTTGTAACATAAAATTGCTTTCTTAATTTAGTATTAGCTCTTTTCTCGTTCTTTTTCACAATATTCATTTTTCTACATGTATCATTTTCCCTTGTCTGATTTATTCTTGGGATTGGCATTTGCGAAGCCTTTGGATAAGTTTGATGAAAATAGATTTTTATGATTAATTATTTGTCGAGATGAAGTCAGTACGTGAACTGATACAATAGTAATTGCTGAGTCTGCTGAATGACACACTGATTAGAAAAGTCATGCGAGAGTGGTAATATTAACCTCTGATTTTGCTAGTAAAATACATAAATGCAAATCAATGACAATGTATGATTTGCGGCTTCTAGTAGCGGAGCGCATCAAGAAAATCTTGCCAAAATGATCCGAAGTTAAATATAAAAGTTTTTGTTTTAAAGACCTGTGATATTGGGCACTGTTAAGCTATGTCCACAGATTTCATAATATTACAATGGTGACAAAGTTGAAAGAAATTTGTTGTATTCAAGATAAGACCCCATGCCTATGTGTACTTTTTTGTGCACAGTCCTTTCCAACACCAAACAAAGCTTTTCCAATGACTTTACTTCTACTCATTTATTGCTTATCCATCCAATCTGTTAGTGAGTTATGTTTTTGAGATTGATCAGTATTTGCTATTTTACCATTAATTACTGCTGTACTTTTTTGCTGCCTTTTTCAAAAAATGTTTAATGCTCATGATGTTCACCTATGATTACACCAGATTTTGGAAACGCATTGTATAATTTTATAAAGTTTTTCTTTTCGCATAAATGCGACTTTGCTTTTCCATTTGGATATTGTCCCTGAGTTTGATGCATTATATTCAGGAGTTGACGTGATTTTTATAATTCTCCACTATTTTCATCAAGTTTCTTTTGCATATTTTTTTCATACAATGTGTGCTTTTTATACACTTCTACTTTTGACGTGGTACCGGTAGTGATTTTTTGCTCAAAGCACTTTGACTCTCCTAATTTACATTTTACTTAGACAAATTTACAGAAAAATTTACAACTTTTTTCCTTCACGTACAGTACTGAGTGATATCATAACTACTATACTAAAACCAGACATGTGTCAAGTATTTTCCTCCTAGATTGTATATACCCTCTCAGCCCCTATGTTTGGCAACTGTTGATAATAAAGATAACATAGTTTACCCTGTATGGGGTAGCTTTGGTGAAACGTCTTCCCTTCTCTGTTCTTTTCCTTTAAAACAAACAACCTTTTGTTATTAAAATAGAGTATTTGCAAACAACATTTTGTTCTTAAAATAGGATATTTGCTATAGTTTGTCCAACTAAAAAATAAAAAGGTTTACCTGGAGAACTTTTGATTCCGTTGTGGTTTAACTTTGAAATTTTGAAAATAAGGATATCTCAGGTAGTCTTTTTATACAATATTTTTAAAAGGTTTAGTGTTTTTTTCAAGGGCTGTTCCCCTTGGTATCAAGATCCCTTTCCTCTGCCTTTCCGGGTCTTATTACATCAGAGATATTTTAACAAAGACAAAGTAAGGAAGAAAAACGGGGATTTTAAATTCTCGCATTACAACTGAGGTCTTGTTATATCCGCGCTTGATATATATCCGAGTTCTACCATAATTTTTTTCATTATCAATATCATTTTTAAACTTAGTTTTCATAACCCCCCCCCCCCCCCCCCAACCAGCACTTTCCATTAACCCAGAAGAAATAGACAAAAGTTAGATTATGAACACAATAAAGATGCTTATTTTACAATATGCTCCATCCTACCTGAGATGGACGTTAAACTCTGAGGTATGGCTAATCTTAAGCTTAATTGACCGTATAGTATAGTGTTGCAAGGGATGTAACCCCCCCCCAAAAAACAACAAAAAACAACAACAACAACCAAACACCCACCACCACCGATACCACAATTAAATGTATGGGCTTACGTAAGCCATTAGTTACAATACACCAGACGCTCTCCGGTCTGCTGTTTTGGAATGATCTTGCACAGCAAAGAACGAGTCACAAATCTCAGAGGCACCAATCCCAGCAGAAAGACGCAGAGATATGCTCGCCCTCTCATGGGAATCAAACTCAAGTATTCTGTGTAGTAGGCAAAGGGCCTAACCATTACAATACATACACTGGTTTGTTTGGTGCATCCCAGGCCAAGAAATTTGATTTAGTTGCCAGTTTTACGTCCCCTGCAACACTGTAAGGTTATTTTAAAAGACGAGCACTTCAACCCAGGCTGAGAGGGAAAAACATCCCAGTAGGAAAAAATTGCAGACCATCCGCACTCGGGATCGAATTATAAGCTAAGAGCCTACCATTACACCATAGCGCCAGTCAGCAAGGGAGAATAGTAACACGTTGAAGTGATAAGAGCAGAGCCCTCACCAACCGTAATATCTTTGAACTTGTATTTTTCCTTGGGTGAAGAAGATACTCTACCACTTGGCCACAGACGTCACCCACTTTGGGAACCTGTGTTTGTCGGGTGTCAATGCCAGGCCACTTGAGACCCTCCAAGGGATTTAAATAGAAGCCGGAGTTCAAGAAATAGTGACTGGCTAATGAGTGCTCTTGTTTTGTTTGATCTTTGCACTTCTTTCTGTTGTGCTACAATTCTGCTGTGCCAAGGCAGACCAACGTATCTGCAAAAATGATTAATGCCCGCATCTTCGTTGTTGAAATGGACGCCCATACCCATTCTGCATCTTGTATCAAAGGGGGGTAAGACGTATGTGCACAACAAGTAGGATATTTCACAATGCGAAACAGACGTAACTGAAGGGCAATGCCCATATTCCCCATGGCAGCATCTTTAAACGAAGATGCAAAAATTAACAATCTTTCAGATGCATCGGTCTGCCTTGACACGGCAGAATTGTCCTATATGGCATTGAACATCACAGGGGTTACAATTACTGAATAAGATATCATGACAGTCAAGAGTAAAAAAACCACCACAATTTCAATTCCCGTTTATCAGCGTTTTTGTAAACCAAAGGTCAACATGCAATATACTGTGACAAAGTGTTCAGTAGTTCCCCATCTCCTCGTCGACGAAATCTGTTTTTACAAAAATGCTGATAAACAGGAAATCAAAGTGTGGCGATATTTTTGTTCGCGACTGCATAAAAAAATTATACAACATAATGAACCAATTCATACTTTCTAATTTATATAAATTAAAAGCAACAAAGACTCAGAGCACATTTGCATGATTTTATTTCATATATAATTTTTTTACAAGATTTCTCTCAACTTCTTTCACACAACTGCTTTCATATTGTTTCTCTCTCTCTATTACTATTATACTCTCTATAGAGATCTATCTCTCTCTCGGGGATGCATCATATGAAGCGTTTCATCACATTTTCACTGCGCATTTTGTGTGCTTTTTTGTAGGCCCTTTGGTTAGGTTTCATCACCACTTTTACGTCCCTTGCAACACTATGAGGGAATTTAAGAGACAGGCTACTTCAATCCCGCTTGTCCCGGCCAACCTGGGTCGAGAGGGACAGATCCAAGCATAAAAACACAGATCGTCCGCATGTGGGATCAAACCCTGCTCTTCTGCATGACAGGCAAAGAGCCTAACCATTACACCACAGTGCCGGTTTTGCAGGCCCTATAACCTGTAGAAGCAATCTGACTGTATCTAATAAGAGCATTAAATAAAACAAGAGCCCACGTACTGCAAATCCCGCAACACCTGTATCAAATAAAAATTATGAAGGAAATTTCCCCAAGATGTTAACTACAACAGGGCACACAGCAGACTTCAAATACAGACCAAAATGTAACCAACCAAGATAAAGAACATCAACAGAAAAGCCTTACCATATTTGATGTCATAATGACTGCATTTATATAGCGCATATCCCGGCTTGAAAGCAGGCTCTATGTGCTTTACAACTAATTATTACCCCTGCAGACCAAGTTATTCGGAAACCTAAACTTCCTGGGAAGCATACAAATAAATAAAAATGATGATGGCTGAATTCTACCAAGGAGTCGTGCAGTTATCAGCACTTGAAATGATCTTACTGGCACCTTAAAAATCTATTCCACTTGTCTTCACTAGCAATACTAGCATCCTTACATTGTCTACTTTAAGTGATAACGACAGATTTTGTCATTATAACCCGATCTGCTTCTTGGCAACCTTGAATCCTATGGCAAAAAAAGAGGGATGAAAGAAACATAAAGCTATTGCAACCAGACAGCCATGCCAATGTGGTGAAACTTAAGGGATTTTTTTTGGGGGGCTACCAGTTTTACGCTCCTTGCAACACTGTAAGGTCATTAAAGAGACGTGCTAGAGCGACCCTGCCTGTCAGGGCCAAACCAGGCTGAGATGGAAAAAAATCCCAGCAGAAAAAAACCACTTGATCTTCCGCACAATGGATCAAACCAAAATCTTCTGCGTGATAGGCAAATAGCCTACCCATTACACCAGAGGCGCCGGTAAAACAATTATGAATACAGTAGTGAACAGCATGTCAAAGGCCAAATACAGCAGTGATAAAGAGTCAATAATAATGTTGCAAAGGTTCATAAACAATTGACACAATATATAACAATGTTACAGCATACATGAAGACTGTCAAGGAGTGCTGCATCTCCAAACAGATACAATACATATCATCATAAATACAGTGTCACGACAATCACAGATAAAATTGTCAGCAAAATGTTGGACCATTAGGCATCAATGTTATCAACAATTCTGTACTTTGTAATTCCATAAACAGTTTTCAATAATGGTTTGCAAACCCTTGAGAACAAAGTGAGCCCGTAGTAACATCTTTGAACATAGAATAAAAATGTCGCAACATTCCAGGGGGAAAATGACCAATGTGGTCAGTAAATAGAAAGAAACCCTCAGTTTTTAATTTTCACAACTCTTAATCTGTGTGACAGGCGAAGAGCCAGAGACTAACCATTACACGATAGACAACAATGACTTCATAGATCTAGCCTGCTTTTAGGATAATTTCACACATGAAAAGTAAGAAGATTTTAAAAAAAATAAATCTGTAGCCGTGAGACAGTAAGCAACAGAATAGAATGGTCCAAACAAGGATTTATATATGTTGAGCGATGTCTCAGAAAAAACATCCATTTCTGAGCATTTTACATTGTTTCATTAAATTCTGACATTAGTTTCTGAGGAATGGCAAAATCTGTGCGTTTAGGGTCATAAAAGAAGCTAAAACAGCCAAAGATGCTGGCGCCTCTGTAAACAACGAACTTGAAACTAAGGGTCACAAAGATGAAATGGAGACAACTTCAAGTTGACAGCACTGAAGTTTAAATTGGTTTGGTTTTAGTTGGTTTGGTTTTGGTTGGTTTGGTTACCAGATTATCGTCCCTTGCAACACTGTAAGGTTATTTAAAAAGACGGGTTTCTTCGACCCTGCCTGTTGGGTGAACCCGGGCAGAGAGGAGGAAAAATTCCAGCAGAAAATAGCCCAGATCATCTGTGACCGAGATTGAACATGGATCTGCATGACGGGCAAAGTGCCTAACCATTACACCACAGAGCCGGTAAGTTAAATTGAAGAAAAAGGATTGGGTGAAAGGGGAAAGCGGAAAGCACCTGATAAAACAATGAAATTACAGGTGTTTAAAGTATTTTCTTCTCAACATGATTTTTGTTTTAATGCAGGATGTTTTGAGGTATGACTTTGTAATGAGTGCTGACTTTATGAATTCCAAGTCTAGCTTTCTAGTCGGTATAACAGATGAAATGTCATTTCAACACTCCAGAGAAAATATAAACTTTCAACAATAAATATACAATGAGACTCTTGATAGCTCCACCACTCCCACTGTCTAAGGTAGGGACTGCGACTCCGCAAGGCAAAATTTACAGACCTTTTTCTTTGTGAGTGCCCAGTCTTCGCCTACAGTGTTTCATAAAGTTTGCGACAATGCTTGATGTTGATTAAAAGCAATAAAAATCCCATAAGGGGAGGACTGACGGAGCAAATGAAGTTCATGGAAGTCCGTAAATTTACAGAAAATCGGCATCCCTACTATATGGTCAACTACTAACACTAATGACGAGAAGATCATCTTGGCCGCCTCTCTTTCCCATATATAGAATCGAGGCCAAGCCCAACAAAGACTAGTGAGGTGCCCATCCACTGTCTGCCCGACATTGGGTTCTGGAAGATGATCACCGAGCCCAGGATGGTGAAGAACTTTCGCGTCGTCGTGACGATGGAGCAGGTCAATGGTCCAAACGTGGTCACCGTGATGAAGATGAACATCTGGAGGACAAGAGAAAAGGTTTCATGATAAAAATGAACATCTGGAGGACAAGAGAAAAGGTTTCAGTAGTTGTGACTTTAACGTCAAATTTCTAGTTTCTGTAGTGAACATGGAATTTTTTTTATTGAAATGGCCTCTTGTTTTGAGAAGGAAGACCCCTTAGGTACAGCATGCAAATTATAACAAATGTCACCACAATTCAGGATGTGTACCTTCAATGTATGCAATCAAAATTTACGAAATCAAAACCACGTTGGACTTGGGGGAAAAAATTGCTACACAGAGAATACAAAACACAGGGTCCCCACCCTTCAAAATTTTTTCAAGACCTCTATTCGTGGAGAAAATAAAGCTGCCGTCATCAAAAACAGGCCATAAAAGGTCAGACTAGAAATAGATTAATGTTACAGATAAAATTTGGCATATTTCCTTCATTGAATAATTAATCACTATTTAGTATAGAGACTTGAAAAAATGAAAATCTATAGGTCTATTAATATTACAATAAAACTTTTATAATAGTATAATAATACATTTGATGCTTTGAATCCTTTGCCATCAGTTGACTAAATGATTCGAATTTCAAGACATTTTGTTTTTCCCAACTACACAATCCATCACAAAATTCTCTGATCCAGTGGGGACCCTAAAAACATATATTAGGCTTTCTTCTTTTTGGTCACCAGTTTTACATCCCCTGCAACACTGTGAGGTCATTTAAGAGACAGGCTACTTCCACCCTGCCTGTCAGGGCCAACCCAGGCTGAGGGGGAAAAAATCCCAACAGATTGTCAGCGCTTGGTATCAAACTCGAGTCTTCCGAATGACAGGTGAAAAGCCTAACCATTACACCACAACGCCAGTGGGCTTTCTTCTAGAGACATAAGCAAGATATGTCACAGAAACTACAGTCAATTGTAGTTTGACCGAACAATTTTTTCAGTTTGAAAGTTCATGAACAGCCTTTTCTTACCTGTCCAATAGCAGAAGCCAGACTGAAGCTGATCATGTTGAACAAGACGTACGGGTAGCGGCTGGCAAAAGCGATGAACTCAAACAACTCTCCTGTGATGAGAACACCTGGAAGGAAGGACAAGGAGTTTAGCTCAATAAGTGTTCTAGTGTTGTCCATCCGTTGTGTGTGCGAGTGGTTGTTTTGGGCTATTTGTTTTTCAGGTTTCTCAGCACTATTGACACTTCAAGAAACAGACCACACCAAAATGGCCCAAGACACTTCCTGTATATGCATGTGTGCGTATTACGTGTGTATATGTTTGTTGTTGTTTTTTTGTTTTTTTTGTGGGGTTTTTTTTTGGGGGGAGGAGGCGTTGCTTTTATGCCCCTGGTAACACTGCAAGGTCATTTCTTAAAGGCTCACAACTTCGAACCTGCCTGTCAGGACCAGCCCTTACTGAAAGTGACTCTACATTCCAGCAGGGAAACAGAGATGGGGGAAGAAGAGACAAGCAGCGTGGCTTTGAGCAGTTTTGTAATGTCATCTCTTTCTGTGAGTGTGTGTATCCTTGATAATGGGTGGCAAGTAAGTAACACATAGACCTAATAGAAAAGAAATATGAATTCTCTGTGTCTATGTGTGTGATCGAAAAGACAGAAAACTAATGGGCAGCACTGTAAAATGGGAGAAATGTATTTTTTTAGATTTGGAGGATGAAAAAACAACAAAATTTACTTCTCAAAACCCCACTGTTTCAGCTCTGATCAGCTTAAAAAAAGAGGAGCAGATGAAACTAGGTCTTTCCAACCTGTTGACGCACTCGGAACTTCAAACACAAACCTCACTGAAGAACTTTTTGTCAATGATGTACCTAAAATAAATCCTAGAATTTGTTTTAAAACAAAAATGTGTGGACAGAATATATCTTCACATTCATTTCGTGAACTTCAGTTCCTCAATGGTAAAAAGCAAAGCCAGTTTCCTGAGAAAGTAGTAGTAAGTTTTCTTTTCCCTCATACCTATTGCCAGGTAAATGGTGGAGAAGGCATTAACGAAGAACATCATGTTGTTGGCACTTGTTCTGTAGTGTGACCTCATTCTCTCCTGTGTGGCGCCCGTCAAACCATCTAACGTCAAAGATATGAGCTGTGGATAAGATAAGACAAGATAGGACAAGATATAATTTATTAATCCACGAGAGAAATTTTGGTTGGATTTACCAGTCAACATTGCAAAGACATAGTACAGACATGAAAAATGTGCACTATATGATCATTCAGGGGATACACAATGTCATTATGTACACCTTACTCACAAAAGCGTCCATACATAAACACGAGGTCAGATAATAATGAAATTGTTCAGCAATCAAACTTCTTTGCAATTAAAATCCACAAGGCTTTTCTTCAGCAGGATGATCGCCTATAAATTAGATAAAATTTCTTATGACAATGATTCGACTGCATAGAACCAAATGATGACGTTTCAACACCAAATACTAGAAGCCCTTAGAAAACAAACAAGTCTTGCAATCTTTTCGAATTAGTTGTAAGTTGCAGATCCTAAAACGGAGAAAAAGTCCTGAAAATCAGTTTGGATGTTCAGAAGTCTGGGTTTTTTTATACTAAAAATACATTGGAAATATCAGTAATCTTGTTAAAATATTTTTGCTCAAGACGAGCTGCCAAGAACCCTTTCACTTTGATAACCTCAAAAGCTGGTTTCTCCTGATGCCTGTTAATTTTATTTCTATGGTGTGCAGTGGACAACCCAATAAATTACCTTTAAATGACCAAATCTCTGTGTCTAACAGAGCTAGCAAGATCATTTCTTTATCATTTGAAAGGTAAAATGTAGGATATCACGTGACAACTCAAGTTTGTACAAATGAGCCGAAAAGGTTCACTTTCACTGAAACTCAAGCAGATAGACATTCTTGTTGAAAAACTAAAGTCAATCCAAGAACTACTTAAAATCAGGAACATTGATATTTGATATTAATCAAGTTTTATTGTGTCAGGGTATTCAAAGTGTACAATAAAACAATACAAATATAAATCATATAGTGCAGCCTGACTGCAATTTGCACTACATACAACATATTCTAGGTTACTGCAGTGTATCTTTACTCCCTGCAAATCAAAAGCCTTCAAACTATACAGAGGCAAATGTGTTATATATGCATTGAAGAGCGTCCTTCCAAAACTCAGTATTTGCACTTTGTGTAAAATATAGTTAGCACCACTAGCAGTATCTTAGTATCTTTATCTTAGAGACAGATTTTTGCTCTCAAAGCTTGTAGTGGTGCAAAACCTTGAAGCGCCCTTTATTGTTTAACTCTAGAAAAAACATTTTGCTATGAGAACCTTACCAGGCAAGAGAAAAGGCTGATTTTCTGAGAACTTCTCAGAACATAAATACCGAGTTTTGGAAAAACGCTCTTCAATTCTGTGCAGAGAGAAAAATGTGCACCTTTGTATTATACTACAAGACAAATCGTTGAGTGTTTAGCAAAGAGGCGAATACCCCACTCCATTCATTTTACTATTCGCCCTTATGCAAAACAACCAACGAAATGACTGACAACTGTGCAACTCACCAGCAAGACTTCTCCAGTACCCAGGATGTGATGGTCTTCCGGCTTGGTGGATGATCTTTTCTCTTTGTACATGAACATGGCTACACCCATGACAATAAGCAGGACGCAGAAATATTTAGCCAGAGGGTATCGTTTGGCGGCAAACAACACCCCGAGTATCATCACCGGGATCGGTTTTATAGACTTGCCCAGAACCTGAGGACAGCAGCGAAGCATGCAAGGTAAGTTGACAGCAATTTGTTTTTTAAATAATTTCTTTACTAGATTGTAAAGCACTATAGAGCCTGCTTTTGAGCGGGGATAAACGCTACATAAACGTAATACATTATTATCATTACAATTAGATTTGTTTAGCATAGGTGTCTATGGAACTGTGACTGTTGTAAGATAAGATTAATTTAGTGTCGGGAAGTCAATTAGGACAATGGTATAACACACTGCAAGAAGGAGACGGAGGAGACCAGTAAATTAGAACAAAGGAGGGAAGGTTTTCTTCATGCATCATAAAATAACAGACAAAGTGAAATAAAAAAGCAGATTAAGTAAAATTAGAGCCTGGTAATATGCCTCTCACTTTGACTGCTCTTGATGCTTTCAGATTTTTATTAGTTTTTTTATATTATATCCCTTTTTTTCTCTCTTTACATACACATTTCTGACGTGCTTTTTCAGTTTGTTTTGTTTTGCTTGTTGAAGTTTATGACAAAATCAATACAATGTAAGGTCATATTAGTACAAGAAGTATGACAAGGACAATAGTTCCCTAAGAAAGCTCTTCTGATGAATCAGAAGAAAATTCCTCCTGCACAAAGAAGCAGTTTTCTTGTGCTTGGTTCCCTGGCATGATGAGTCCTTGAGTATCTGGCGTCTTGTCGACCTCTTTGCTATTCGTGTCTCCGGCTTGTACTTAAACAGCCGACTCAACATCTGCCGCCCCTGACATAAAATTGAAATTATGTCACAAGTGATTCTCTTTCCTGTATTCTCAACGAAAGTTGCGTAAAACGTGTCGTTTTCCTATGAAGTGAGTGGCCAGTATTTCAGGTCAGACGACATTAAACTATGAGTTGATGGCATTCCTTGCCTCGCTGAAATATCTTCTCAACCGCTTCTTCTTCAGTGTGTGGGTTGGTGACATACCTGAGTGGGTGGGTGACATACCTGTGTGGGATAGGTGACATGCTGTAGCGCATGGTTGCTGGCCAGCATCGCACCCAGGTAAGTGAAGGCACAAGTAGCATAGAGACCTTTGTTCGTTGTGTCACGCTCCCGTGGGAAGAAAGACATAGCTGAGGGTGGAAATGAGTTGTACTTCATAAACACAATATAGTAGTTTGTTCTTCGCGAAAATGAATCGTGATGGAAGTGACAATGTCCAACCTATCCTGTTTACTTCACTAACTTTTTCTTAGTGTGATTGGAAGATAACTTTAATACATCATAAGGACAACATTATAGATTCTATTCACTATTTACTTGGTGCTATTTTGATAGGATTGGGCAAGGGAATAAAAAAAAAGCCATAATAGACATCAAATGATGCAACATCTATGAAAATACAAGATGTTGTTGAACATTGTTAAAGTAGCCTTTGAGAATGAAAATACAAGATAAATAAAAGCTCTCAACTCTATCCCAATTTCAAAGTCAGAATTAGATAGAGATCCAATTGTCCCACTTATGCTGATATTCTCTATACACGGAGCTGGAAGAGAAAGGACGTCTTAAAAATAAGACAACAAAATAATTGCACCTTGAT
>JAUKPP010268597.1:0-11364 GCA_032273245.1 Phyllaplysia taylori
CGTGCTAATATTTATTTTTTCTTTTTTATATATATATTTTTTTTTTATAAATTTGGCTGACAGTATAGGTATTCCTATTTGGTAACTTTGTAAAGTAAGTTTTAGATTCGGTAACCGCGAGATCTACTGATTTTTTTCCAGATCTTCTGACTTTTGGGGGAAATTTAGGGTTAAAAATTACTGATTTCAATCTTTGTAGGGTTGGCAGGTATGTGATTGACTTTTGGGTTATTCATTGTAGGAAGTTCTGTTAAAAGAAAATTGATTTCTTTTCTGATGTTACACCCTCTCTGAGAGACTATGAGCAGTTGTCTGTTTTGGGGACTTCATTTTTTTTATGGCTGAGGAAATTGATCAATAGTATTAGATGTCTTATTCCCATCAACATGAATTTTTAGAGCGTGATTGATTTGTACTTATGAGCTTTAGTGACTGTGAAATTCAATCTTTAGCAGCACTTATTAAAGTTATTTTTTAACCCTATAACTGCCCATGTCATTTAAGTCAATGACTTATTTTACTGTTCGGTGAAGCGCCTTGATCTTGAAATTTTTAAGGGAAGGCAGCAAGCGCTATGCAAATACCATTATTATTAATATTATTAGCTTACATTCCTTTGATTGTGAATGAACAGTTTTGACTAAAATGCTCTTAACATGGTTTTCTTGATTTCTTTCTCTTTGCACATGCTATTTCCTCTCTCTGCCTCAACTCCCAACTCCCCCTCTCATACACATGCGCTCACAAACACATACACAATTCTCTTCAACTTGTCATCCTTACAGGGTGGCGGCAGTGAGGTACTTCAGAACCCAATTGCAGGGGCAGTGATCACATCATTGTCTTTCCACCCAACTGAGCACCTGCTGGTCTTCTCCACCATGAATCGTATTCATTTCTGGGACTGGCACAAGCCTCAACCCTTTGCATGTGCTAGTACTTCGAGCTTGCACGAGCGAGTCAGGTGAGAAAAGAGATCAACGTGGAGGATTTGTAAAGGTGCCACAGTCGTACTTTCCTCAACGTTCACAGCAAAGCTTTATAATTGTATGTTCCAGTAGGGGGGTGGTATGTATAGATTTTACAGTAACTGTTGATTGCTTTTTTTTGTTTTCTTTTCTAAACATGGGTCTTATCGCGTACCTGCTCTGTTACTATTAACAAGATGTTATCATAGCATGGAAGGAAAGGAAAATGCCACAAAGCTCACACATACATTCCAACAGAGGCACGCGTTTGTTTGAACATGAAAAAACTGTTAATAATAAGAACGGCATGTTGTTATGCCCCTTCCATAAGCTCATTCGCTGATTATTTTGCACTGTGGTCTACTTAAAAATTTCGCTTGGTTTTTATTCTCGCTAATTTTTTCCAAATTTGCGAAAAACACAAAAATTATAACGACAGGAAAACCCCACATATTTACAATACTGCACCACACAAGAACTGCTTGGACCTCTTGATTTTATCACACATGAAGCATTTTAGTACGTAGGGCTAGGTCAAGTTCTTATAACTCCTGTGCAGACCTTGCTTATTTTCCACACAAGATTTTCAAATTTTCCTTGTTCTTGTCCATTATATATTTGTCAACTTCGAAAGACATGTCACTTTTCCCATAAAACTACAGCAGCTATAGAGTTGGAAGTTGCTTGCAAAAAGATAGATAGGTCCTCATGACGACCTTAGATTTTTTATTGATTCCTGAATTTAGACAAATATATTTGACAAAAAGTTTTGTGCTTCTTTGCCTTTTATAATAATTCCACTGTGAAATAAAACAAGACACGCGTTCAAGATGTGTTCGACGCGAGTGCGCCTTGCAACTTTCCAGCACACGCTGATGTGAACACCAAACACTCATGTGTGCATACAGTCTACTATGAGGATTGAGACCCCTATCTTCTTAGGACAGGTCGAACCTGGGATCAGGACCACGTTCTTTATGTAGTCTCTCTTTCTCTCTCTTCGTGCAACGCTCCCGTTATTATCTGGGCGAAGCCGGCGACCCAGCTAGTTTATACATATGTGGTGTCTGTGCAAAGAGCATTGAATTTTTCTACACATCAACAATTAATTGAAACTTGTGGCTTCAGGCTGGTCTGAGTAATGGCACGAAAATGAGACTATCCTGAAACAATTTTCTATTCATGTTCAAGCATTGTATTTCTCATTATTGCCCATTTTCTCTAAATAATGTTTTTTTGTATATTTTCTTTAATAACACGACTATTTATTGATCAATCTTCCTGACATGTGCACTGAACAAAAAAGATACAGCACTACAAATCTGTATGATGGATTTTTTATATCTCAAATAGTTTTTGTCAATGGGCTCTGTAATGCAAAATTTGCAACACTGAAAACTATACGAAAGAAAAAAAAGTACATTTAAAAGAATCTAATTCATTGAGAAAAAAATCCATCAGACAGACTTGTAAAACTATTGCATCTTAATATGCATGCGACAGGCAAAGTATTTTCTTAGAAAATAAGTGAGTTATTACTCATTTTAGACATATCAACAAAATCCAGTAAGGCTGTCGTTTCCATGGGAAAAAAACTTTTTTAAAAATTGACTGTATATTTGAAGGTTTCAATGCTATACTTGTTATGTTTGTGAAATATGGTCGAGTTTGGACTACAAGTAAGTGAGATATAAAATAATACCATTTCATTCATAGCCTTCAGCCATAGTCCCCCACCCTCCCCCATCCCCTATTAATTGTGTTTTAAGGATTTCATTACTTTAAAACACCCTCCTCTTGTGGCCATTAAGGATAATCAGGGGTGAAGTTATAATATTGTCAGTTTTTTACCCAATTCCATCAATTTACCTGCTCTTCTTTTACTTTGCTGATCCCCGACCCTTTTTCAGCAGCCAATGCAAGTTAATTTAGAATATTTGTACTTTCTCTCAGGTGGCTTCGCTTTGATCCGTTTGGTGAGTTTCTGTACACTGGGATTTCTAATGTGACAACTCCGAATGATGACATGGAGGTTGGATATGTTGTTAACACCAGGTGAGTAGATCAAATCTTTCCCAGTTTTTTAGCCATTTGGGCACAAGACATCAGTTGCACACGTAACAAAGCCTCGAATTTTAAGTTTTCAAGATAGAATCCTCTAGATTTATTCTCAATCCTGAGCACAGAGAAACACAGGACTGTCCTTTATCCTAAATTATATTTTTTGGTGTTGAAATTTCAACCAGCATTTCTTTTTAATTTTTTTTACAGAATTTATTAAGGATACTTTTCGTAGAAGACGTATCAGTATTCCTCAAGATACAGTCCATTTGCTACTTCTATTTTCTCCTCTATAAAATAGGGCACGTTGTTATAGAGATGCAAATAGAAAAAAACGTATGTACAATTAAGGCTATAATGTGTTTATGGTCTATTACATGAAAGTATCCCAATTTCTTACCACATTTCCAATGCTCAGTATTTGATATTACTTGCTGTGCCCATCCCTACAAGACCTCTGTCGCGTGGATTGGTAAAATGGGACAAGAGCAGATTTTCTTTCTTATTCGTTTTGCTGCACTGTTTTCAAGATGTCTTTCTGTATGAAGATACTTAAATATAGAAAGAGCCAGAGAATGACTGACGCTTTTCCTGTATAAATAGAATTTTGAAAGGATGATGTAATAATGTTGGATTTTTTTGAGAGAGGCTACTAAGTTTAGTCAGCTCCTCTTTATTCTAAGAAAGACAACTATGTTTTCATGTAAGCATTTGTTGTTTATGAATCTCCAAAGAAAAAGATAGTTTGATAAGAAATGTAGTATGATGTGAACAACTGCAGAGCTTGTCTGCCAGGAGCTCAAACTCAGTGAGGACATGTAATAGTTTTTGTTCTTCTCTTCAGATGTTTGAAATGTGACATCCACAGCATAATATTAAATATTGGTTTTATTGATACATTAATGTAATCCTTAGCACTGGCGTCTGTAGTGTTAGGCTCTTCGTCTATGGCACAGGGGACCTGAACTTGATTCCCACTGGGGGCGAAGATCTGCTACTGTCTACTGGGATCCTTCCCTTTTAGCCCAGGTTGGCCCTGACAGACCGGGTTGAAGTAGCTTGTCTTCTAAATTTTTTTACAGTGTTGCGAGAGATGTAAAGATAAAAAGCGAACTAAAAACAACAAAATTGTTTAACTGGTTTTGATCAGGTCTTCTTATATCCCTTTATGCTTTGTCTTTGTCAGTGATGGCGCTCAGGATGCACCATCTGAGTCGGACAACCAAGAGACCCAGGATGAGAGGAGAGCCAGTAACCAGCTGAACCGCCTGCGTTACAGGAGACTTTTGCGACGCTTTATGGCTTTCCAACAGGGCAGGACTCACAGTGGTATGTGCTTTGCTTGTAATCGTGGCTTGCGTACGAATGATTTTTAGGCTTCGGTTGAATATATTTGTAAATCTCCATCTTGCACTAATGGATTGAAAAAATGAAAATGAAAATGAAGACTTTATTTATCCCCGCAGGGAAATTCGGATACAATGGAGTGTACATGTACATGCATACATCAAATAAATTGAACAATACAATCATATATAAGTCGAAAATCGCAAACATGTCATTCATTCACAACCATACTGATCCAATTGTTGGTCGCCACTGTGCAGCGCCCGGGTGAGCTGGGGTTGACGTGACTTGCTCAAGGACACACAGTGATCACCTATTCCGATGCTTGCAACACCCACTGTTGCTTGACATTTCTTGTGAATCAAAGTTCACTAACCACTTGATCACTGGGCCCCCTAATTTATAGCCTAGTACTATGCTTATGTGCATAAGTCATATCTGTGATTGCCTAGTGTTGTGGCACAAGTTTTTGCACACGTACAAAGTATGTTGTTTATTGTGTATCTTTTTATCTCATTCAGCTGTGTCTGATTACGATTTGTCATTTTGGACCACTGGGTCTTTCATCAGCAGCTCAGTCTGTACCATAACAATCATTAGTGAGTGATTACTTTGATTTTTATTTTAGCTGCAAATAGGCTCTCACAAATGTAAATTATTATCTTTATTTTCTTTTTTTTAAAAACTGTTTAGTGTAGCATGTATGTGAATTTGGTTGCACAACACGCGCCTTCACTCTTTTAACCTTCCTATTATTTTTTCATTGTTTAAAGCTGAGAGCTACCCTCCAGCCCATGGAGCCAGATCTCCAGTTCATGAGGACAATTTGAACAGCGCTCGTCAGTTTGCAGCAGTTGCAACTGCGCGGGCACAGGATGAAGCAATGATGGATTTAGGGTAAGATTGTGGTCTGGAGTTTCTGGGAAACAAACAAGTTATCACTTTGTTGTATTCTCTTGACAACCGTCTAGTAGATTTTCCTCAGGAGAAAATCATAAAAGTTTTCATTGTGTTGACGATTTATGTACTTTATTTTCAGCAATTTTGAGAAGTGTGTGTTGGGCTACCCAAATTTTGAAAATATCTTTTGAGTTATCAAAGCCATAATCATAAAAAAGTCAATAATTTATCAACCAGCCCATCCTTTTAGACCAATTTCTATATTTGTGGTTGCGTCCATTAAGAATTTATTCTTCTGTAGTTGACACATGCCGCGCAGGCATATTTTTTCCTTTCACCGTCTTGTTCTGCTAGTTATGTGTAGTCTGCTTCTTGTCATGATGAGTTACTCTTGTTCAGATTCTCTCCTCGGCAGGTAAATGACTTAGCAGTGTTGGTAGTTTTGAAAAAAACTCTGAAAAAACATTATTATTGTTTTTTGCTATTCCTCAGTGTTGGTGGGGGCAGCAGTGGCTGGAGAACTCGAGACGGCACCAACAGTGCATTTGATACAGTCGGGGACACTGCTGGTGCTTCCTCGGCTGATAGATGGCCGGGCAGTGAAGATGCGTCTCTTGCGAGGAGACCGGAAAACCGACGCTGGGGTCGGTACCAGCCCAGCTTTTTCACACCGGACCGTGAGGATTCTAATCGCAGGACTGAGTGGGAAGACAGTAACAACAACAGCAACAGCACCAATTTGAATTTGAGGCCTGAGAATAGATTCACCGGAGCATCATCTCTCAGAGAGGAAATGTCACTACCCAGAAGTGTCACTGGTCGGCCATTTGACAATGATTCTGGGTTGTCATCTTTCACAGATATGGATGGGATGTCTGCGACCAGCAGGGGGTTGTCCGCAAACTCTGACAGTGCAATGCTGTCAGGGAGAGATATAAGTTTGCCATCTGACCATGACTTGACCGCCAGATCTCACACCAACACATTATATTCCGGGGCTCGTTCATCATTTCTGCCTTCAAGTGAATTGGGATCATTTTCCAATAATGAGCTTGACATGCCTCCACATGATAACAGAAGTGTACCATCTAGTATGAGAGCAGGCGTGCATTCTGCTGACAATGCAGAGGTATCATCTCGGAGGGACTCTGAGCTTCCATCCCTCAGTAGCATTGGAGAGCCATCTCGTGCCTCCATCCTACCCTCATACCAGCCTTCTGTAAGGGTTCCAATCTACTACCACCAATATGACCCTCTATCTCGTGGCAGTAATTTTGAAGTGAGGAGACGAAATCTGAACAATCCTATTGAGGCCAGGAGAAGAGCCTTAGGGTTGGGAGATGAGCCTGGGGCTGGCTCCAGCGAGGGGGCTGCACCGCCTTCTTTTATTGGCGGGCCACGAAGCCCAAGGGCTAATCTAGACTTCCGCACTTGGGCTACCGATGACGAACAGCCAAGTGGAGGGGGCAGTACAGCGGCCAGTGATTATTTGGAAGCTAATGAATTTGAGATCTTACCCATAGACCAGGGGCGAGAGCGGGAGAGTGAGCAGAGCGGGCCTCAAACTGGTGGCTCGGACCAGAGGATGACACAACTTCGACGCCTCATAGATCTTTATGTCCATCAGCGTTCAAACGGTGCCGCTGCCTCTGCTGAGGGTTCAACTCAGTCTTCTGCAACACCCAGCTCGGAGTCGGCGAGACTGCCGAGGCCCTTTTCTACTGGTGCTTTTGAGGCAAGAGAACAAGTCACTGCAACAAGTAGTAATCCTATTGTGAATAGAGATGTGTTTTTTGGTCTGGGCGGGACAAACACTACTGCAGATACAGCAAGATCTGAAGCCAATAGTTCTGCCTCCATCTTTTCAGGCAGACCGTACCGGTGCAGGTCACGGCGTCGACCCGAATTAGCAGAGGAGGACTTAGCTGGAGATTATTTAGGTAGTCTTCCTATTGGCTCCAACCTCCAGCATACAGGCGGTCGCGGAAACAGTTCCGGGTGGCGGAGTGGGCCACAGAGGTCAAATGAAGCGGAGGGGGACAGGGAGCCTTCAATGTGGTGGGCAGGTCCTCGTAGGAGCTACCAGGGACCAGGGGATAGAGGGCCATACCGCATCTCTTTGGCAGAGTGGAGGGATCATAGGCGCTTGCATGGAGAATCTGACTGGAACAGCCGGCGCACTTTTAGCTTTCAGTTGTTGCCATTTGTCCGCTCTGGCAGCCGGGTACTGAGACATGCGTCTGAACGGTCGTTTTACCGCAATGTTACAGATCGGACCAGTCAAACCCTGGGGGTAATGAGTTTGCCTCAGAGTTTTGATCAGGGCACAGACGTCATGGAGACAAGTCCCACCGCCAGCGACAACACAAGTGTTCGAAACAGTGGCATTAATGAAGAGGAGAATCAAGCTTCCTTTATGCTCGACCATGGTGGTGCACCAGCAGCACGCACTTCTACATCACTTCAAGTAGACTCTGCTGACCAGGACTCGGGTCTTCGTACTGATAGCAGTCCTCAAGTGTTTGTAGGCAGCAGTCAAGGAGTGTCAGATGTGCCAACTATTAGAACAAGCCAGCCATTACCATTAGTGGCAGAAGCTCTTGCTCTCTCATCTGAGCCCCCAGCATTGACTCGTAATCCAGTACCTGCCCTGTGGTCCGAGTTTGGTGTTTCTGTCAGCTCAAACGCATCATCTTCAGATCACACACCTAGTTCGAACTCCTCCTCTCTGGAGCCAACACCTGTTGTCTCTACTGGTGATCTCAACACCTCAAAGAACTTGATGTCTACTGGTGGTACCAGCTCTGCTAGTGAACATGAAGCGTTTGCTAACTCCAGCCCTCCCCTCAAGTTGGCAGATCCACCCTCCTCCACTTCCTCTTCCCATGAGCTTACAATGTCAATGACACGTAACCCCTTGTCCACTGAACCTTTAACATCTGTGAGTTCTTCGTCCTCTGTGCAGCCAGTCATGTCTACTAAGCCTTGCAGTTTGGCCCAGGACCCAGGATCTGCCCGTTCCTCACAAGTTGGTACAGCCTTACCTTCAGAGCAGTCATCCTCTCAACAACTGCCTGCCTCTGTCCCCACCACCTGCTCCCCCTCACAGCACATCATGTCAATCACCTCCGCTGCCTGCCTGTTGTTGTCGCTCAACCAATCATCTCGTCCCTTGTTCACCTCCCCAACCTCTGAGGTTGCCACTGTGTCTACCTGGCAAGGAAGCACAGCGTCTGCATCTTGTGCATCATCTGTCACGCCAACATCTTTTGCTAGTGCTAGTGCATCTGTCAAGCTCACATCTTCTGCGGGTAGCATATCTGATCATCAGGGAGAGAGTACTAGTGAAGACAAGGCAGGTCGTAGTAGTGAGACTTCTTCTCGTTTGGGTGTCTCGGCTGATCGAACTTCTACCAAAAGTGGTGCTGGTGAAAACGGCTGTGATCGCGCTCGTGACCGTTTCTCCGATGGTGGCATTCTGAGGCGATCTTTGTTAAGCGGAATATCCTCAAGCAGCCTGTACCGAAGACGAGATCCTGACCCTACGCAAAGTCTGTTCTCACACTCGGTCAACCGCATTACAGCACCAAGAGGCTGCACATCCATGCGAAGATTGTGGAGTGAGGAGGGGTCGGAGGGTAGTGCACGAGGTTTACCAGACTCTGGAGGTGAGCCAAGTAGCTCGGCCATTCGTCGCAGAGCTAGTGATGCTCTACAAACACTGGATCGATGGTCTCTAAGAGGGGAAGCAAGTCAAGCAAGGGGTGGATTTCCACCTACATCTAATGACGAGGATGTAGGGTCTTCATCTTTTCAGGGTACACAAGGATCTTCCGGGCGACTGGATACATCTCGGTCCTCTCAAGACATTTCAGCTGTCGAAGACGGACGGTGTGCGTCAACGTCTGCGTCCTCTAACACCCGTATGGAGGAAGACTCTGTCGAAGCACGGGGAGATGCTGCGACCATGGGTGTTGGCGTTCAGTCGCACGACGACTCGGCCCAATCTGCCTCCAGTGTGGAGACTATGCGTGACATGCAAGTGCGGCTACAGCAGGCTGTACAGCAGCTGCGTGAGGTTGAGACCAGTGTGCAGCGCTTGGCCTCATCCACTCCACAGCTGGA
This sequence comes from Phyllaplysia taylori, assembly GCA_032273245.1. Lineage (NCBI taxonomy): Eukaryota > Metazoa > Mollusca > Gastropoda > Aplysiida > Aplysiidae > Phyllaplysia > Phyllaplysia taylori. The sequence goes on from JAUKPP010268597.1 coordinate 9,402, forward strand.
TATGCTTCAGACAGACGATGTGACAGAGTATCTGGAGAGGAGGGTAAGTGCCAGGCTTTTAGGGATGGTGTTTTAGAAGCTCGTAGACTGCTTGGAGATATATGCTATATAATGTGAATCAGGGCAGTGGTTTTTTCCCGTCTCTTAAATTACCTTACTGTGTTGCAGGGGATGTAAAACTGGTAACCAAACCAAACCGAATCAGGGCAACTTCTTCTTATATCGGTTACTGCAGGAAAGCATTGACAAAATAGCTGATGATGATACATTTTAAGCCCTTTAATATCTGTTCATATCATTGTTTCGATATTCTTTGTTTATAAGTAACATGCTCGTATGGACTTACTAGTGAACTTGAATGTTGTATTTTTCCTATATCCTTGCTTGGCTTTAAACTTTTGCAACACCTTGTACATCTCTTGAAAAAATAAGTATTTGTACTCCAGGGTACAAGTTACCTATGCTTTGGCTGTGTGACTGCTGTGTAGGAAATAACATTTCCTTTTTCTTCTTTTAATAACTTTTTCTACAGGTATCGGAGCTGGATCGAAGGATCTCCAATCTGGAGCAAAATTACAACACAAGGCTGAGAAAATTTCAGAGAGCTCTCCTTCATAGGTAGGCAAGAAAGGCCACTTTGCAGCTCACAAAATTTAAAAGATTTTTATAGCTTATTGAAGGGAAGTTTTGATGGTTTCTTTTCAAAAGTAAGACGGAATTTGATTAGAGGGAAAGCATCCTTGAATTGATCAAAATAGCCTTTGATTTATTTCGTTATCTTGGAAAGTACCCTTAAAACTACCCAAAATAGCCGTGATTAATTTTAATGTCTATCCTCAACACCTATGGTATGCAAAGAATTGTAAGTGTGAACCTGGCTTGATATCATTGCTAAGATGTGTCACTCTGTACTTGATTTTGGTGTTTTGATGAGGAAGCTAGGAATCTTGTGCAGAACTGAATGACTAGCAAGTTTGCCATGCATTTTGCAAGTTGACATTCATTTGGGTCCTTCCATGCATTTAGCAGCTGCATACACGTCCTCCAGTCTTGAAAATATCCTGTTTTCGTCATGTAGCAAGTGCAACTAGAGAGGTAGAAGTATTAACGAAAAAGTAGTAAAATCTTTTGACTATTTCTCACTACAATAATCCTCAATTGTAAAAAAATATGGTATTGATAATCAAGAAAGGGTTTTGGGGCCCAAGGGAACATAACATCTTGTTTCTTTTATTGGACTGATTGGCAGGTTTTTTTTTTTACTAAAATCATGAAAACTAACCAAATGGGATCAATATTATAGAAAGGAAAATTGGTACAGGGATATAAAAAAAAAATTTAAAAGAGAAAAAAAAAAATTTGGGGGGGGGGGGGGGGGGGGGGTAAAAAGTGCAATTAGAGTTTGGCTGGAAGGCAAAGAACTCTTGCATGGTCTACCTTCAAGAGTGACAATTATCTACATTGACTGCCTAGAGCTTAAAACACTTCACTCTTACAGTGTTGATGGTATTTTGTGCTACAATGTCAAAAGTATTTCTCAAATTTAAATGACCTCACTGTTACAGAGTTGATACTGGTGCAAGACATCAGCTGAGCGTAAACTTAAGAAAAAATAAGTAGAACTACAAAAATAAAATCCGTCCTGAAATACGATCCAATAATACCAATTTTCCGGATATATACGGAGATCCAGATATCTGAACCACTCTTGTGTCCACCCATGCAATTCAACAGCTAATAAGCTGGGAAGAATAACTGAATTTCCAGATATTTTTTTTCTTATCCAGTTGGCACTTCTAATGATCTCACACCTGTGGTGTAATGGTTAGGCTCTTCGCCTTGCATGCGGGAAGACCCTGGTTCGATCCCCGATTGCGGACGATCTGGGGTTTTTTTCTGCTGGGATTTTTTTTCCCTCTCAGCCCGGGTTGGCCCTGACAGGCAGGGTCGAAGTAGCCCGTCT
>JAUKPP010268608.1:0-11363 GCA_032273245.1 Phyllaplysia taylori
GTGTGTGTGTTTGTTTTGTGTGTTTTTCTTTTTTTTGTGTTTGTGTGTTTGTTTTGTGTGTGTGTGTGTGTGTGTGTGTGTGTGTGTGTGTGTGTGTGTGTGTGTGTGTGTCTTTGTTTTGTGTGTGTGATTTTTATGTGCGTTTGTGTGTGTGATTGGTGTGTATGCAAATTTATATAAATAAATAACTCTAAACCGCTGCTGCTTTTGTTGTCGATCAGCAACTTACATATGAGTTATTTACCGTTCAAAAACTTTTCACGACCCACAGAACCATATCACTGGTCCTGTGGTGTAATAGCTAGGCTCTTTGCCTGTCATGCGGAAGACCTCGGTTCGATCCCGAGCGCTTACGATCTAGGTTTTTTTCTACTCGGATTTTTTCCCTCTTAGCACGGGTTGGCCCTGACAAGCAGTGTCGAAGTAGCCCGCCTCTTAAATGACCTTACAGTGTTGTAGGGGACGTAAAACTGATAACAAACCAAAACCAAACCTAAGAATCACATCAGACAAGCTATTTGCCTGGGAAGAGGAGAGCCTTAAAATTGACCCCTTATTACCTCAAGAGCGCAATGCAGCTTCACGATCTCGCCGGGCTGGACGACTGCTAAGTGCAATGCAATCATTGATTGGGTTTGGTTACCAGTTTTACGTCCCCTGCAACGCTGTAAGATTATTTAGGAGACGGGCTACTTCGACCCTGCCTGTCAGGGCCAACCCGGGCTGAGAGGGAAAAAATCCCAGCAGAAAAATTCCACATCGTCCGCGATCGGGGATCGAACCAGGGTCTTCCGCATGCAAGGCGAAGAGCCTAACCATTTCACCACATCGCCGGTGCAATTATTGAGTAGTTTACTGCCATTCTCAATACAACTTTTGGACATTATACCTGCAGCCATTGGCTCAGAATAATATAGCACCATTGGGATGTCACACCATTTTAATGTTGCACCGGTATGGTAACTTAAGTGAAACACAATCAAACTTGTCTAAGACGACCATCCAATATCGAGAAAAATGTGGTCGTTTTAGACAGGTGGTTGTCTTGAAGAGGGATAATAATAAGAAATGTCATTTGGGAGACAACGGCAAGGGGTCATACAGATGGTCGTCTTAAACAGGTGGTCGCTGAAGCGGGGTCAACTTAATGTTTGTTGTTATAGAGATTCCAACTACATAACAAAACAACCCCAAAAATGCACTGAAAGTGAGAACTACTATCAAGTGTCCTTCAACAAGTTTGATATTGTTGGGATGTTTTGTTTAATCAACTCGACCTCATACATTATTTACCAAAACAGGATGTTTTAACGAAACAAGAAGTAAAGACGTCAGTAAAATGCGCTGTGGGCTACAAACAAGATAAAATAGAAACGAATTTCGGCAATTTTTAAACGAAGCACAAGCACGTCAAACCATCGTGTGATCTTACTCAAAGACGTTGCGCAATTTGCGACATTTACTCTTAAGTGACCTATTTGCAGACTTACCAAATGATCTAAACGAATTTCGAAGAATTTTTGGTTAAATTTGTTCGGCTGTTTTTGTGTCTTAAATATCATGATTTTTTGTTTCAATTTCATCACTTGATTATATTATTATCTTCTTTGGTTGGATGCAAGTATCAAGTAAGTCATACTAAAAAATGTAATAGATTGCAATAGATATTAAGCCAGTCAAACCAAGAGACCACCCCCCCCCCCCACCCCACCCTCCGAAAAAACAACAACCACCGAACAAAAAAACAAACAAATAAAAAACAACAACGAAAAAACACCCCACACAAAAATGACATTATCTTCAGAGATTAAAACAGCTAAAGATACTGGCGTCTCTATAAACAACTAGCTTTAAACTAACCAACTTACTGACATCATCTTCTTTTTCCATGCTAAAGATAACAAAGTGTCCCCGAAAATTTTATTTTAAAAAAAGGGGAAAACTGTTTCTATGTCCTACAACATTGTTCAACTCAACTCGTACATTATTTAGCAAAACAGGCTGCAATAACGACAACGACAAGCAAAGACGTCAGGAAAATGCGCTGTGGGCTACAAACAAGATAAAATAGAAACAAATTTCCCCAAATTTTAAACGAAGCACAAGCACGTCAAACGATTGTCTGATCTTACTCGTGGTGGTATTTCAGGTTTTTATAGACGAAGGGCAAGTTGCGAAATTTACTTTTAAGTGAACTATATATATTTGCCGCCTTATAGAATGATCTGAAGAAATATGGAATCTTTTCAGTCAAATTTTTTTTCTCAAATATCACGATTTTTTTTTCTTTGTTCACTGGGTCTTTTTGGGTTGCACGCAAGTACCTAAGTATTCATACTATTCAAGTATATAATAGACTGCAATAGAGATCGAGCCTACCAACAACTCCCCTCCCCCCAAAAAAACCCAACAACAACAACCTCCAACAAAACAACCCCACCCAAAAACCACAACAAACATGAAAAACATTAAGCAAGAACAAAACAAAAAACAAAAGAAAAGAAAAAGCCAGCCAAAAAAAAAAAAGAAGAAGTTATACTCATTTCCCATAATTAAGATAACAAAGTGACCCCAAAAATGTATTTAAAAAATGGAAACCACATTTAATGTCCTTAAACCTTGTCCAACTCAATTCGTTCATTATTTAGCAAAACAGGCTGCAATAACGACAACGACAAGCAAAGACGTCAGGAAAATGCGCTGTGGGCTACAAACAAGATAAAATAGAAACAAATTTCCCCAAATTTTAAACGAAGCGCAAGCACGTCAAACGATCGTGTGATTTTACTCTTGCTGATATTTCAGGATAATTAAAGACATCGACGCGTCGGAGAACCCACCTTGAAGGAAATCTTTCGACAGCTTCCTCACGACAGCACTTCAATTGTGTCGGAAATTCCTTAGGGTTTCATAACCCCTACCCTATTTCACCGGCGTCAAAAGCTTCCATCTTCGGAGGGGGTTCACACTGTTTAAACTTAAATTGGTTTCTAAAAAGAGAGACAACTCTTCAGGGGGACTTGTACAGCCTCGCGAAGTGGCAATTAAACAACGAAAAATTGCCTCCCCTTAGAAGGTGATTCAGTTCTCTCGCCTTGTTGGTCGGAAAGGAAGAAAGTTGGCTTGCTTCGGCCCACGTCGTTTCAGGTCAAATCTGCCCTATTTTCTACTGTCTTATAAGTTGAATATGAAACATTAACATTATTTAATAAGAATTTAGGAGGCATGAACTTAACTTATAAAGGATAAAACGATAATATGACGTAGCTCTACAAAGGTGCTTGTTAACTCTTTAATCGTTTTTTCTTTTTTTTTCTCGTCCGCCATTAGCGAGAAGTATCTTTTGAGCGAGCACTTGTGCTCTTAGCTATAATTAAGGTTTTGTCTTTTTCTGTTTTTATTTTATCTTTTAAACTCCGGCCCGGCTTCTTTCAATCTCCTAACACAATTTCTTCTTTTTGATTCATGTCCAAGTTTAGGAACCCAACGTCACATACGCAATTGCCCCTTTGTTAGTTGGAACCTTAGGTCAATAATATTCTTTTCTTTTCTTTTTTTCTTTTTCGAAAGAGATGTTCCATAATTTTGAGGTAGCACCGCTAAGCTGATTTCTTTACGTCATCTTAGGAATAAAACGGCAACAGACCGGCCTATCGGAGATGCGGGTAAAATTCGGAGGTCCCGCCCCGTAAATGACCTTACAGAGTTGCATGGGGCGTTAAACCAACACGCACAAACACAAACACATGAAACTCTCTCTCATACACACAAGACACACACAAACACACATACAGAGACCTATATAAAAACGCACACACATCCAAACGCACATACATACACCAATTTAAAACGCGCACACAGACACACACACACACACACACACACACACACACACACACACACACACACACGACACATCCAAGACGAGTACTTCAAGCATAATTTGCATATCCCATTGACCGACTCCTCAGTCTGTTTTTAGAAGGTTTGGCGGTCCTGCCTGGAATATTTGTCAGTCAAATACTTCACTTGACTTATTGGACTTATGCCTCTGGGTTCCTCGGGGAACATAGGGCCGCAATAGTTAGTTAGTTAGTTAGTTAAAAGTTAGTTGTTTATAGAGGCGCCAGCATCTTTGGATGTTTTAGCCTCTTGGTAACACTGTAGTACCTCTTCCCTTGAGGGTCACTCCATCTGTGTTGTATCTATGCATGTCCTATTGGAAGTCCTTTTTCGCTAGGTGTATCCATGTTTTGGGAATAGGTGGGGTTTGGGATGGAGGGGAAGCATGGGAAAAAATATACAAAACAAAAAAGAAAAGAAAAGAAAAAGAAAAAGGTGGGGCAGAGGGGGGAGATAGGAGGAGGGGGTAGGAGGAGGAGGAGGGAGGGAGGGAGGGGTAGGAAGGCCGCATTAACTCTCCTCCAACGGACATGATTCTGAGAGATCCTCTTAAGCTCGGCCCATCTCCAACCTGCTGACTTCAGCTCTGCTTCGACTTCGAGGCTTCTCCACTAAGTCTGTTTTCGCCGTCCCACTTTTCGCAGTGAAATACTCAGTAAATTTAAAGTAACTCTAGTCCCAATAGGGGACGGGAAAATGAGTGTGCCACCTCTGGACTCAAAGGAGCAGAGGAATGTAGTGATAATAATCAGATTCTAACAACTCAATGCACGTGACCATAATTACATTTATAATTACCTCTGTCTAAAGAACAAACTTAACAAACAATAAAGCATTTTGATTTGAGTGATACCCTCCTCACTAACTCAAGAATTCTTTACTAACCAACCGGGGTCCTTATGATAGAAATTGGCACAGGGAAAAAAAAAAGTAACTAGAAGATTGACGAACAAAAATTTGAGACTATGAAACGAAGTGTCTCTTAGAAAACATTGGATTAACGTTAACCTTAATTTTGAAACTATTACTTTCGTTTAGGCGGAGCGTCCACTAGCCTGTTTTGTCAGTTGCAGGCCAGGCTCATATGTATATATCATATATAGATTAGCCTAGCCTGCAACTGACAAAACATGTAAGTGGACGCTCCGCCTAACACCGTATTTCCGCAGTGTTGTCGATGTCCCCATACGTCTATTTTAGCTAAAAAGCAACAAAGATGCTGGCGCCTCTAAAAGCTATTAACTTTTATCTTTTCGTCTATGTTGTAGAAAATTTTAAAGATATTGCTTGATTTGGTTCCAAGTTTTTACATTTCTTGCAACACTGTAAGGTCATTTTAGAGACGGGCTACTTTAACCCTGCCTGCCATGGCCAACCCTGACTGAGACGAACGAATCTCTGTGGAAAATAAATACTGTTCGTCCGCACGTGGGATCAAACTCGGGTCTTCCGCATGATAGACGAAAAACTTACTGGTAGTCATTACACCATAGACGCCAGTTTACTAGTGGAAAGCTAAAAAGCAAGAGAATAGTTTTTTGTGCATTGGTCTTTTTTAGAAAAGCGTCATTTGTATTCAATTTGTTCTTTTCAAAAATTGGTGCTGACACTGAATAACATCAGTACCCCTGTTGATGAGGAAGCCAAGTGTGCTGGGCCGTCTGGTACCACCAGCCAGGGAGTGGTGTTGGCCGAGCGGTAGTGCGCCTGCCTACAGATTAGGGAGTCCTGGGTTCGAATCCAGGGAGGTTCACTGGATATTTCGGAGTTTTTATGGCTTCGATCCCCGTCCTATCGTAGATGGACGTAAATTTCGGAGGTTCCGCCTCGTAAATGACCATACAGTGTTGCATGGGGCGTTAAACCAAAACCAAACCAAACCACCAACCACAAAAAATCAATTTCATTCTGTCTTCATTTTGAACGTTCTGCATGTCCCAGACAGATGTTACTTAGTTATAGAAGGTCGGCTTCTTTCGCTGTTATAGTCGATGTCCTGGACAATAGCTCTCATAGCTATTGAACGATGTAAGACCTGTTTAGTCAAGGAGCTTGTTCTGGTTTATTTCTGTCAAATTTTTTATGCCCTCCCCGCCTAAGAAGGCGGAACAGCATCATCACGACGTGTGCCCCTGTGGTCTTCACCACGGAGAAAAATGGAAGCCGATTTCACATAAGCCTGTTGTCGCAAACTTTGTGAATTGTCTCGCATAAGTTACTGCACTAGTGTAACATTAACTGAATGTGACATACACATGGTTCTGTCTCTGAATCAATGGCCTCAACCATTATGTCCAAATATTGCATCGATAATGGCAATAAATTGCTCAATGACTGCCTTGCACTAAGCAGTCATCAGGTCCAGAGAGGTCTTAAGATTGCATCACACTCTTACAGTATCAAGGGGCCAATTTTAACGCTTTCCACTACCGGGGTACAGAGCAAGACTGCCAATGAATGGCTCTGAAGGTTATAAAGCAACCTGGAGGGTGCATAACCCATATAAATCCCTAATCGACAACAGCAACAACAACAACACCTGTTTCACACCAATCGAAACGTATCCCCTATGAGTGCCAGAAGTGACATTGCTATGATATCTGGCATATTATGGAAAGCGAACATTACAGAATGTGTTGCAATTTAGGAATGTTTCAACAACAGGTTAAATATTGTTTCGATTATGCCCCCTTACCTTGAATCTTGCCGTTGTTACAGTGCATGTCGCGTATCACTATTATCATTATTATCAATATTTCACTCAGTGTTTTCAGTTATGTTCAAAAGCCTACTTTTGTTTCTGAATTACGCAGAAACATCTCCTCATTTGCACGATCACTCTCTGTGACCTTTACTTTTCACTTTACCTGCCTTTACCGAGTTGGCCTTTTCAAACCGGGTCGCGGTAGCCCTCCTTTTCAATGACCTTACAAAGTTGCAAAAGGCAATCAAACCCTTGGCCGGGCGGACTCAGAGAGAAAGAAGCAATATTCGTTAAGGTTATCAGGGGGGAAAAAGAAAAGAAAAGGAAAAAGAAGGCCCTACGTAATTTTTCCAGCCTAATCCGCCTTCTCCACTCAAAATGGAGTCATTCCAGGTATTCGTTGTTCATTTTTTGTTTGGTTTGGTTGCCAGTTTTACGTTCCTTGCAACACTGCACATCTCATTCTTTAAGAGACGAGCTACTTCGATTCTGCCTGCCAGGGCCTACCCGTGCTAAGCGGAAATACAAAGTTGCTTGTGCGCACGAGAGATCGAATTCGAGTCTTCCCCATCATAGGCAAAGAGCCTAACCATTACACCACAGATACTGGTGCAATACTTTGATGCCAGCTAAAATCTTTCAAGCGAAGGCTAGAGGTTATAACTAGAGGTTATATAAGTTGTTGTTTTTTAAAGATTAGCATCGAAGCCTCTAAACGCATATCCGGAAGCCTCGTGACGTAATATGTGTCGACACTGCTCATGGTGCAATCGAAGCGCGGCCAAGAAAAGTCATGTCAATGGGAAGCCGCGTTTCAATTTGCCAAGCTGTTGTCACGGAGCGTTTCACACCTTTGCTATTACCTTTTAGTTTCTTTGAATGCAATCGGCGGCTCTGTATAATTCTGACGATGATGGAAGTTACAAGTTATCTATTTATAGAGGCACCGCTTCATTGGCTGTTTTCTGACATAACATGCACATTAATTTCAATAAAGCATCTTACGTATTTTTCCTCGAATAGGGGCAAAGACTGACTTCTTTGAAAAGGTAATCAGGCAGATTGGAGTATCATCCACCCCGATATCCAACGTCAGAGACACGCCCCTCCCTCAAATCCCAATCCATTCACATGCCCACGGGTCCCAACATACGATTTGTATTCAAATACTTTAGAATTGGAGGTTTTAGATCTAGAATTCCTGAAAAATCATTATTGTGTGTAAAATATTTTGTGCACAGACAGACAATCACACCCAAGCACGCACGCACACACGCACGCACGCACGCACGCACATATTATAAATATATAGCGATACCACCATGGCCAGGACACACACAGACTCGTGTAAAAGGGGAACAAATAGACGTACCGTAACAAAGTCAAATTAACTCGGACCCCAAAGCTATCCAAATTCAAACGAGAGGATGAAACAGCAACAACAACAAAAACGTCGCTGTGGTGTAATGCTTAGGCTCTTCGTCTAGCATGTAGAAGACCCGAGTTCGATCCCCGTCGCGGAAGATCTGCGTTTTTTTCTGCTGGCATTTTTCACTCTCTGCCCGCGTTGGCCCTGACAGGCAGGGTCGAAGTAGCCCTTCTCTGAAATGGCCTTTCGGTGTTGTAGCGGACGTAAAACTGGTAACGAAACCAAACCAAACTACCCCTCATGGGCATCGTTTCACATCTTCTGAGCAATAAATAAAGAGCCCAACAATTACACTACAGAAGCCAGTGCTGTCATTTCGTTGACAATTTTCGTGGAATGGCTCTTGCAGTGCGCTCTAAACAAGGATTAACGTCAGCAATTTATTGAGATCACATGAGGAAGAGAAATGACGCTTAACAAAGGTTCGGCCAAATGACGACAGAGGCCGAACTTTCTGCCCTAAGTTTTGAGTCGCTCGGCCCAGAGAAGTGGGGTAAAGTTCCCAAGTGGAGGTGGCGTTGAATACACTCAAGCAAAAGAAGTTGAAGTCGAAGTCGGCAATTGCCACGTGGGTCATTCCAGATTCGCGGCATAACTTTCCGATGCCAGGTAGAATCTTACATTTGGAGGTCAATACTTGAACTTTTTCTGTCACAGCTCAAACAGCAGGTATATGATCGCGATACACCGTGATCTAAGGGTTAGGCTGTCGGACTCGTAATCGGAAGGTTGCAGGTTCGAATCCCAGCTCGGGCCCGTCGTTGTGTCCTTCCGTTGGAAAGGCATTTTACACGAGTTTTCCTTACTTCACTCAGGTGTAAACGGGTTCTAGGCTGTAGACAGCGAACGATCTTGTCCGCATGTTAGTGTTTTAGCGCCAGTGAAATGGCAGCTTGCACTGTATGCTTCTTAGGAAGTTGAGAAAGTTTCTGAATGACTTGGTCTGCTGGAGTAATAATTGATTGTAAAGCGCATAGAGCCTGCTTTCAAGTGGGGATATGCGTTATATAAATGCAGTCATTAGTATTATCATTATTACAATTGTTATTATTGTCATTATTATTATTATTGTTGTTATATCAGTTTCATTCAGAAAATATACCTACGCTAGTATTGTCATTTAAATAGGAACGACGTGTATTCTTTCCATAGATACATCTTTGACTTAGTGTAAATCCCCGTTCTTCGCACGGGTACGGTAGTAGTAGTAGATTATATACTATTAATTTTGTCGCTACCATAATAATGGTAGGCCATGGACCTAGTATCTATGTGGTAGGCCTACCCGACGTATCCTTCTCTCTGTCGATCTTTCCAGCATACTTTTCTTAGTCACTAAGCCCACTGCCACTGTTGGAACCCACGCTTGGAACTTCTCCCAATCCCCCACAACCTCAGCTCCGACCCAGGAATGCAATTTTTCCGATTTTCCAGAAACGCACTTATAAGCACTTGATCTGAAAGCCGCTTTCATAGTGAAAGTATGGAGAAGTAAAAAACATAGCTTTGAGAACGAACTTTTTCAAAAATATAAAAAATTAATAGCATGAAAACGCTGGTTGGTTTCATTCGTTACGCCAGAAAAGCACGCAGTTGAGACTGACACGAATTTTTTAAGCCCTAAATGATCGAAATCGGTTCAGTCATAAAGTCTGTAGCCTCGAACAAAAAAAAAACCCAGTTTTTTTTATTATATTAGATTATCTGCCGCCAAAATTACGCCCAAAGTTCCAATAATGTAGGTGTACCGGATTTTTTTTCAACTCTGTAAAGTGCAAGTCCATGTATTCATTTATAAGGAAGGTTTGCACTGTATGGTTGACCTTATTGGCTACGCGATGTGTGTTTCGCTTGTCTCAAAGCTACACGAAAAAATTGTGTATATATATCCGATTCCTGCTAAGACCTGTCATACATACATGTAGATTGATTGCTTGTCTTTGCTAAAGCTTTTTATCCACGCCTCTTGTAAACTGTAAGGTCATTTTAGGTGCAGGTTACTTCGACCCTGAATTTCAGGGCCAACTAGAGCTGAAGGGAGTACACCATCCCCAGCAGAGAGACGGAGATGTTCGTCCAAAGCCGAAATCAAACTCCAGTCCTCTGCATGAAAGCTGAAGAACACAACCATTACCCCAAAAAAGCCGGTATCGCATATTAATATAAAGAGGAGATGCGCCATTTGGCAAAAAGAGTGACATATTTAGTTGAAACAAGTGGGTTTTTCTTCACTAAAACCTGACGGGTTAGGCTCGATCGACGTTGTGGCTTGCTTGTTGCACTACTCGACTTGTTCTTTTTATATACCATTCGGAACTCACTGCAATCCTATTACAAACAGGCCTGGCCTTCCAACCTCCCACATGTTTGCATCTGATACACTTGTACTGAATCATCATACGCCTTTTTGTCAATACAGAAAGGTTTAAATAGGGCCGCCTACATAGGTATATATTTCCCCCTCCTTTGATTTAACCATTCCTAATTCTCCGCTTTGACCCGCCCTTTTCGTCCTTTTGCATTCAAAAGAAGAGATAGCCTGCGATACCTTTGAAGTGAATTTGTTTCAAAGAAAACCCAACACAAGAGGAACAAGTGTACATGCGTGATCCGACAAAATATTATGCAGATAAAACGGCGCGAGTTCCATCAGAAAATAATGTTACTGTGACTCGTTTGCCTACAGATTGACTTTCATCAAAGCAAGAAATTTATTCTTAACAAGTAAGAGATTATCTTGCATTAATAATGCTATTTTTAGAAAATGACTCATAGTGTAGTTACAACAATAAACATTGTTATAATTGTAGTATGTTGGTTTTTCGTCTCTGGCAACACTATTTTGTCATTTAAAAGGCAGGCAATTCCGACCCTGCCTGCCAAGACCGAACTGGGCTAAGAGGAACACTACATCCAAGCAGAGAGACAGAGATCCTATTGTAACGTTGGGATCGAACCCCCGCCCTCCGTATGATTAAAGCTAAATAGCTTAACCTTTACACCAAAGACTATAATAATATGATCACCATTTCGGAACTTTTTCGGTGACAATAAAGGTCGTTTCAATAGGGAACGGGAAAGAGGGTGCCCACCTCGTGACTCATTGGAGCAGAGAAAGATAGAAATAACCCTAACATCAACAAAAGAAGCACTTACCTGGCAGTGTTTGGATACGTGCCACTTCAGTTTGATTATACATCTTATATAACCAATACTGTATATGATCACTCTTTGTTCTCGTCTATTCCCACCTCCCCCTCTCTCTCTCTCTCTCTCTCTCTCTCTCTCTCTCTCTCTCTCTCTCTCTCTCTCTCTCTCTCTCTCTCT
>JAUKPP010268619.1:0-11363 GCA_032273245.1 Phyllaplysia taylori
TGTCGTTGTTTGTTTGTTGGTTTTTGCTTCTTTGTTTATTTGTTTGTTGTTGTTGTGGGTGGGGGGGGGTTGGGGGGCGGGGGTAAATGTGTTTGCTCGTCCAATTTCTTCAACCGTCTTCTTTGCCACGCCCGCGAAGGGAGACTACAAACTTTCACAACCGATCAATTTGATTAGTATGAATTGCTTCCCTTGATAGACAACGCGCTGCTAAGAAAGAATCCCAAGCGTCTTGTGGGTTTTTTTTTACAATCAGTTTTGCGTCCCTTAAATTACTGTAAGGTTATTTAAGACACGGCTACTTCCATCCTTTCCGTCAGAGCCAACCCGGGCTGAGGGCGAAGGATCCCAGCAGAAAAACTAGATCGTCAGCACATGGGATTGAACTCGGCTCTTCCGCATGACAGGAGCCTAATCATTACACCACAGACATGAACGTAAAATTCGGAGGTCCAACCTCGTAAGTGACCCTACAGTGTTGCATGGGGCGTTAAACCAAACCAAACCAAAACACCAGAGACGCCAGCCCAAAGGCCTTGAATGACATTGGAACTAGAACTAACTGCTACGGCTGTTCGTTACGCCCTTCACCCCACCCGGAGCACAGGCCGCCAACAACAGCTCTCCAACGAGTGTTCGTCTTGTCCAGCTGCCCCTATCCCAATCCTGTCTGTCCGAGAATATAATTGCAATATCAACATATTGTGTCATAAGATCGGGTCATTTTTTAATCATCCTGTATAATACAGTTGAACCTGCCTAAATGACCACCTGCTCAAGACGATCAGCTGACGACAAACCTGTTCAAGACGACCACCTGAACAAACTAGCATTTTCAGTCGACTCCTAAATTACGTTTCTTCTTTATATAACCCCTCTCTGAGACGACTACTTGCCTAAAAATCGGCCACATTTATTTTCTCGACAATGGATAGTCGTCTTAGGCAGGTTTAACTGTAAAGTGTAGCAAACACCGGATATTTTTCTTTCCCGTATTGGCTGACTCACCTTGGCTGCAGCAGATATATCCTCCCAATATGGATTAGGAAAATTGTAGCTCGCTGTCAAGATCAGATCAAACAGTTCGTCTTGGCTATCAGAGAGGCTGGAAGGATAAAGGATCACTCCATCAGAAATTGTATATGTATCAATCTGAATATATGTGTAGTGCAAAACTCCAAATAATCTAGACTTATCGCCTTTTTTATTTCTTTAATCAAATTAATAGGATTTTTTTCCATGACGCAAGGGATGTGAGTTCGATTCCTGACTTTTTTTTTTCGCTGGGATTTTTCCCTCTCACCCCGGGTTGGCCCTGACAGAGAGGGTCGAAGTAGCCCGTCTCTTATCAAATTACCTTACAGTGTTGCAGGGCACGTAAAACTAGTAAACCAAAGCAAACCAAACTAAACCAAATTACCTTGAAAAGGGAGGGAAACCACACAGCAAGATGTACGCGATGACTCCCGCTGACCAGACATCAATTTTCACACCATAGCTGCAAGTAGGAAAACAACAGACGAAGTTTTAACCTCAAAAAAGGGATTTAAATGATTTTTTTCTTTTTTTAATACAGTAACTATGCTGTTTGTTTGGTTGTTGTTGTGTTGTTGTTGTTTTTAGGGGGGGGGGCGTGGTTTTAAGTTTTGCGTTTTTCCCGAATTTAGAAAAAACATTGCAAAAATAACAGTAGAACGCAATGGAAAATAATCAGTGAAGGAGCTTACGAAAGGAGCATTACGCCATGCCGTTCTTATTCTTTTGAATGTTGAATCCAATGTCTGGGTCTGTGGGAATGTGTGTGTGAGCTTTGTGGCATTTTCCTTCTTTTTTTTTTTTTTTCTTTCTTTCCCAGCTATGACAATATCTTGCTTCTAGTAGCATAGAAATTCGGGAAAATTAAAACTTTGCGAAGCTGGTTTGTCCCAATTTTGAAAAACAATGTCTATGCGAAAAGAAAACGCGTTTACTAGTATTCCCCAATCTCTCCCTATTGAAATACACACCAGGGGGTACTAAACCGAGAGTCGAAACTTATTCCCCTTTTTTATGCAAAATGATGTCACTTACTCCCTATGTTCTGATAGAAGACATAATTTCCTATTTCCCTTGACATCTCCTCAATGTCAACGTCAAACATTGTGCCTATCAGTGTGAGGTGTCACTGGGCTTTGGTCTCTCATTGTTACGATTCAAGGTACAAAATTCCACTTACAGAAGAAAAGAACAAAGATAATATACACTTACAATAATAAAGCAAACAGAAAACCCCGAATAGGACGATCAAAATATGTAACTGAGAAATTAGCAATAATATAGTTAAGTATGTTAATTTATATCAAACAAGTTATGATTCTAATCTTTGCACTCTTCCGCCGATCCTCTTTGCATCACTTGAGAGAAGTTTATGATTACGTGATCCACGCATTACAACCTTTCTAGAATCTTTTTGGATCTCAACTTAACATTTCTGTTGGAAAACTAACGTTCTACACACTGACTTAATTATACTGCACAATCGATACTTTTTTAATTAAATCGGTGCTTTCCAACCTGGGCGATATCACCTACTTGTGGGGAAATTTGGTAATTTTGAAGGGCAGTGATTACGAAGATCACCCTGATAGTAACAATTAGTACAAAAGTAATCAAATTATATGTTCTTTTTCCTGGTGTTTGATAACATAAACAGTCTGACATTTGAGTCCCATATAAAAATAGTGTACATTTTTGCACAGGGAATGCGTGGCTTATCGGGCGCTGTTAGGCTCTTCGACTGTCATGCGGTGGACCCGAGTTTGATCCCGGTCTGCGTTTTTTCTGCTTGGATTTTTTCCCTCTCGGCTCGGGTTGGCTCTGACAGGCAGGGTCGAAGTAGCTCGTCTCTTTAATTAGCTTACAGTGTTGAAGAGGACGTACAACTGGTAACCAAACCCATGCGTGGTGTCAACTATGCTCTGTCCTGCGGGTCCTGTAATATTCTTAATCCGCTATCTTTTGAAAATACATTACATGCCATTCTCACCCTGATGGTACCATAAAACGCCAACGTACAGAATAACATACTCACTACTTAATAGAATAAATAAAGGGTGTTATTTTGTGCCGACGCCCTTACCACCACCCCACCCACCTGTGTTTTGGGAGATAGTGTACAATATATAGCAATGTATCTTAACCTGGGTTCAATCCAACCCCCAGGGGTTCGATGAGTCAGTCTCAGGGGTTCGACAAAGATCAAGACACGGAATCTGTCAAAGGCTTCCTTTTATATACCCGTATTTCAAATTACAATGTTTCGGCGACTGAACGTTGGGAGCTTTAAGAGTTCTTTAAGAGTCTAAAAAGATCAAGAACCATTGATACATAGACAGGGTCAAGGTGACTTCACGAAATTTCCTTTCTTAAAAGTGCCAAGTTCGGGCACTTGTTACAAAAATCTTGGCGGCACTTGGGTTCGTTGTAGGAAGCAGTTTCATTTAGGGATAATAGTAATAATATCATCTCTGTAACAATATTATTTACCCCGTCTCTGCAATGAGTCTGCAATGGCTTTGCACTGAAGAAACGCTTTCATGTACATGTACCAATATTGTGAAGATTTAATCTCTATAACAGTATTAATCTCGCCTCCTTCATGTCTTCGGACTGAATTTGTTTATGATGTTGAGAATAAACACAGGGTTCTTAAAAGTAAAAAATCTGGAACACTTCCGAAAAGAAAATTTACATCTAAAGATCATTAAATTACACTAAGAGGTTACTTTGAATACATGTATATCTACAAAAGCTAACACTTTCATTTGCACTCTTTGATACTAATCAGATGGCGTTTATTGTACAGGAATGGGCAAGGGACGACAAACCAAAAGTCTTACCCCGTCTCCGCAATGACTTCCGGTGCGACATAAGTGGGCGTGCCGCAGACAGTGTACAGGGGACCTTTGACCTCCGTGGCCAAGCCGAAGTCGCCCAACTTGAGGGACTTTGTACCGTCTTCTTGTTGCCGAATCTGGAATGGTGATAGTAGGAAATGAATACTCATGAATTGCATTTACATAATACATATTATTGTGTCCAAAGCTGACTCTACACGCTTTATTATCTGCGTTATACAGAATTGAGGGGGTGTCGTCTATGTTGCCCATGTTGTTGGTGTTGGTGGCGTTCGCGATGTTGTTCCTGTCTTGTTGATGCTGGTTGAGATGTTTTTGTGCCCACATTTGCTGTTGCTCTCGTTTTGTTTGGGGTGGGTAATGTTTTAGTGGTGTTGTTTTTTTCTTGAATACGGGGTAAAACGGGGGAGGAGCAATGTAGGACATTTATTAATCGGCCAATTAGAAAATGTCACGACGAGTTGTCTTTAGTTAGTCTTAAATGGAGCTGTTGTCAAGAGGGCTGTGGTTTTGGTAGTGTGGTAGGCTCCTTGTACACAACCTTCTATAAAACAAGACTGGAGTCTGACTAAAGACATTTTTATATCCACCTGGCATAACGTCTCTTGCAACACTGTAAGGTCTGGCAACTTTAGCCCTGCCTGTCAGGACCAACGAGGGCTGAGAGAAACACGCGTGACAGTGCCAGCACAAAAATTAAAAATATTGTATATGTACTTAATCAAACAAACTGCCCCACGATCCGAGGCTTCGAACTCATGTCTTCTGCGTCATGGGCGAAGAGCCTAACCATTACACCTCAGGGGCCGGTCGACTTACCGGGCGCTGCACAGCGGCAACCAACAATGGCATCGGTATAAATTACAACAATTGAAGCGTTTACGGTTTTCTTGCTATGTTTGTATTATTCTATGTGTGCACGTGCGAGTACACGCCATTGTTGTACTTCAAATTTCCCTGCGGCAAAATATCGTCTTCTTTGCTCTTTTTTTTTTATCTTTAGTTTAAAGACAGATTGGTTTAGGTGTAGTTCGAGCCTTACCAGCAAGTTTTCCGGCTTGACATCTCTGTGTACGATGTGCATCCCATGCAGGTAGTCGAGGGCACTGGCTAGGTTGCAGATCATGCCAGCAGCGTCGTGTTCCGTGTACTTGGTGGAAGAGGCGATGGCGTCGAACAGATCTCCGCCCTGTGGTGTACGGACATGAGGACAGCGGAGTTGAACAACTGATCTTTGGGAGTTTTGATGTTCTTTGTTGATGTCGACTTGCTTTTTTGTTGTTGTTTTTGTTGTTTGTTGTTTTTGTTATTTGGGATGGGGGGTGCGGGGGGGGGGGGGGTGCTGATGTCGGTGCTCTTGTTTTGTTTTTGTTGTTGTTTTCTCAATGACACATCTTTAGTTTGGTTTTGGTTTTGTGGCTTGTTGTGTGTTTTTTGTTGTTGTTATTTGTTGTTGTTTTTTTGCTTTTTGTTGCTATTGCTTTGTTTGCTTTTATTGTAAAGAATATAAAACATTTGAATAACACCATTCCAAAAAACATAGAAACTTCTTCAAGACCCATGCTGCGATGTTATGACTGACCCTCAGACTCAAAAGTTTGTCAATGATGATAATATGCGATTGAATAGTATTGAACGCAGATGAAAATCGACAAAAAGTACTCGTGCATATTCTTAGATGCTTCCAGATGTTACAACAATATTATGTCACAAAAAAAACAAGTACAGCGTCTTCTACGTTCCATTTTTGTTTAAAGGCAAACTGGAATGGATCTATGCTCTCCTGAACACAGCTTAGAATATTTGACAGAACCAACTTTTCGAGACATTTAAAGGTAATAGGTGTCAGGGTTTAATGGCCCCATATAATTTTATTCAGATATTTTAGGCCATTTAGACACTGGTATTACTTCAGACGTTTTCCATATCTTTGGAATGTAATGAGTTTTTAGGGTCAAGTTAAAAATAAAGGTAAATATCATATTATATAAAGTCATACCAGCGCTAGAAAGAAGATTTAAACAATAGTCACCTATAGAAAGATTCAGAAGGTTCCTACCTTGACTAACTCCATAATGTAGAATATACGATGCTGGTTGCTGTAGTCTTCTATTAGCCTGATGATGTTGGGGTGTCTCACACAGCGTAGAATCCGTACCTCATTGTCAATCATCTTTTCCTGTGGAGGATGGGGGTAGAGATTTTTTGATAGAATTGTGCTTCTTTGCGTGCTTGTTTGTTTGTTGAGGCATCGTCGACAGTAGAAAACAAATATATACATAGAAAATAACTATTTTTATCATTCTCTAACTCTCTCTTCCTTTCTCGTTCTCTATCTCTCTCTTTATCTGTATCTCTCTCTCTCTCTCTCTCTCTCTCTCTCTCTGTCTCTCTCTCTCTCTCTCTCTCTCTATCTATCTATCTATCTCTCTCTCTTTTCTCTCTGCTGTGATTAATCTTTCTTTTTTTTTTAAATTAAATAGCCAGTAATCTATCAACGAACAGTGTTTGAAATATTAGTGCCATTTCAGAAAGTTTCTAAAGGTGACGGTCGTGGTTGAGTTGTAAATCTGAATGAGTTCACGCACTGGAGAAGCTTGGGAAACAGAGCGACACCGGCGTATTCAGATCAATTGTCCAATAGTAATTTGTTCACCGAGGGTTCATCAATGAAATAAATACCGGTAACAACTTTATTCATCCTCGTGGGGAAGTCTGGATTACAAGTTGTTCTTGGACAAAAGAATTGGGCGTGAGCTATAGGCCTATATTCTCAGCAGCTTACCCTCACAGTGTGTTCTTGGTTTGTGGTTCCTTTGATTACTAACGAGATTGTTTATTGTTTTGCTTATTTGTTTGTTGGGTTTTTTGGGGGTGTTGTTTTTGTTTTCTTTTATTCGATTGTTGTTTGCTTGCTTTTTTTTTTTAAAGTTTTTTTACTGGAGATGGGAGGGGGTCTTTTTGAGAGGTGTACTCTATTTTGTTTCAAAATTTTTGGGATTCTTTTATGTCGTTTCTTATTGATATTCTGTTTACTTCAGTATTAGTTTAGTAGTAGTGGTAGGTATGCTGATTGATCGATTGGTTAGCTGATTCATTATCACGGTAGGAAGTGGGTGAAGGGTGGAAGTGGAGGGTGGAGGGCTGTGGTGTTGTACTAATTTACCGCGGTGTGGCTCTCTTGTCTTTGTACTGTTGATCATTATTTTATTACTTGTTCTATAGTCTGCTGGTGGTAGGACAAAGTTTCAAGCGTGGAAAGCAGAATAGTAATAATAATATTATCTAGATTTCTACAATGCGTATTATCCATTTTTAAAAATTAAAAGGCTTTACACGCTGCATAGTGCACAGTAATTATTGTCTAAATCAACTGACAATTCAAAGACAAAATATATACTTGTAAAACCAAATACACATACACACGCCAATACAAAGGCATACACATTCTTGGTTTCTTTTTTGGACCTTTGAAGAGCATTGGAATATTGTAGTGTTAAATAGATAATATGTCTGAGACTTTTCTCAAACGCCTTTTCTGATGTAAAATAGTGCATGTTTTTACTTTTGGCATGGAGTTCCAGATCTCGAGGGGCATAAGATGTAAAACCTCTACCACCTAACCTACTTCATAGAGTGGGTACTCTATGATTCTCGTCTGCAGATCTCAAATACAAATGTCTGGAAGAAAGGCATTGAGGTACTGCAGTGCTTTGTTGTTATTGCACACCGTGTCACATAGAATCTTAGATTGATGGAAAAACTGCTTCAAAATATTAGGGAATAAATTATGACATAGTTTTCACGCAGTCAAAACCCATTCCTCATTGAATACCTACCTTCCCTTTGCAAGAGTCTTTGTTGATGATTTTCAGTGCGAATTTTCTTTTCGTCTTCCTGTTGAGAGCGAAAAAATAAACACAAAGAAAAAGGACATTAGTTTGCATTTTGATAAAAAAAAAAAAAAAAAATTATGCAAACTTCAATACATTATATATTTAATGATAATCTTTACTCTATCAGGGAATATTACAAACAGATTTTTGCTTGACATAAAGAATTTAATTTATTGCTCGATTTATGGTTGTAGATTAGGATCTATTCTACGGGTAAAATTGTCAAGTTGTAATAACGAGTTTAAAGAGATGGGCCACTTTGACCCTGCCTGTCGAGCTGAGAAGGATGAATCCCAGCAGAAAATACAGATGCTAGTCCGTATGTGGGTACGAACTCGAGTCTTCCGCACTATAGACGAAGAGCCTAGCTATTGCATCACAGACGCTGGTTATACAAGCGCAATGGCATTGGGAACACGTTTCTCCGAGTTTAATTAAAGTGTACTGTCTCATGGTTACCATCTTTGCCGTGTTTAGATGACGCAAGCTATGCTATAATCTTCTGAAAGAGGCGTCCGAACGCGGCATCGAACTCTAGTCTTCCGCATCATAGGCGAAGAGCCTAACCAGTACACCACAGACGCTGGTATTACAAACGCAATGACATTGGGAACACGTTCTTTCCAAGTTTAATTAAGGTCTTCTGTCTCATGATTAATATCTTTGCGGTGTTTAGCTGACGTCAGCTATATAATCTTCTGTGAGAGTTTCAAGAGACGTTAAAAGCCAAATAAATAGCAGCCGAATAGGCAAACAGTATCGTGAAAGGACCAATAAATTCTGAAATAACAAAACGCTACAAAAGAAAAAAATCAACTCGGCGTTTCAAACAGGATCAATCGGATAAAAGCTCGTGGACAAACTACCGAACTACGGAGTTCTCGACTGGTGCAGTCAAGCTTTTAGCTAACACAAACATGGCTATAAGCAAAATACGGAAGGACGCTATTTGTGTTTAGCCAAAAGGCCTCTACAAAATCAATAACAGCGTGAATAGAGCCAGGGGTATAAGCAAATCCCAACGCGCAGCTAAGATTTATTGATTTCTACCCTTAGTTAGGGCTGTATTGTTAGGTGAATGATAGGGTAAAGAGTCGCGTCAAATGACAGGAAAATACCGCGAAAGTAGACTGATTTAAACAGCAATTTCGTGTAAGCAATTCATCCTTCAATGCATGAATAAGAGGGCGTCAAGGGTACGTTAAACCCCAACAAAAATGTCAATGAATATTACGTTGTCGATATATTGCTGCTCGATTATGGAAATACTTAAAAGTTCTTTCACATAAACCATATCTTTACTATGAAGGTTTCATAAGCTTAGTCAATGGTAAAAATATGTACTTAATAACATGAGTGGAGGTATTTATTAGAATCGATTCAATGCACGATGTGGCATCGGCAAACTGATGCAGGTGGATTAGCCTTGGCCTCACTAGGACGTAGAATGTAACAGTGCCAAGTAGAATTTTTTAAAGCACTATGAGGGCGTCGTTGCCCGAGCTGTAGTGCGCCCGCTTATATATGAGAATGTTAGGGGTTCGAATCCGGGGAGGTTCACCGGGATTTTTCGGAGTTTTCATGGCTCCGACCCCGGCCCTATCAGAGATGGACGTAAAATTTTACATCCATTGTGTGTAAACGATCCCAAATGGAAAAGTACATCTACATAATATTATAAGGGTTTCTCAGCAACACACGATATACATTTGTTTTTGTCTTTATATCGATCGATTTTAAACTGAAATAACTCTAAAACGGTAAGAGATAAAAATAAACGGGTGTTGTTGTTTTTTGCATATCATTCTCTGACCGTTAAAGTTTTGTCTGGGCTACTTAATAAGATTATGTTGCATAGACAAAGCATTTTAAAAACGAGTTAGCGGAACGTGTCCTGTTTTAGGTCATGGCGTCAAAACAGCGCACTTGTATAAACAAGAGAAGACTGTAAGGCAATAACAACTTGGTTTAAACTTTTTATCCAAACAGAATAGTTTCTACCAAGTTGTGGCTTTCTGTCTTTTGAAAAAGAAATTTGTGTTTTATTGTTTGAAGTTAGAGAGCGATAGAGGTTTCTCAGGGTATCAACTTAATGAAGTCGCCTTGTTTATTTGAACGGGCACAATGCATGCGGCGAAATCCTTTATAAATTGTTACTTATTTATTTCGTTTTCGTTTTATCTCCAAACATTTGCAAGGCGAGAATATGAGTTCAACCCACTGGCTGAAAAACAGAAAAGTCTCGCTTTCGCCTGGTAAAAAATTGGAGATAGTACGGTAGAAAACTATTTGATCTGACGATCTTTGACTCACTTTTCTTTGCACTCTAGGACGACGGCGAAGTTACCAGTCCCTATGAGGGCACCAATCTCATATTTGTTTGTAAGGGCCACAGGCTTCTGGACCTTGTTGATGTCTGGGGGAAAAGATACACACATGTCAATACTTGTTGCTGTTGTTGCTGATCGGAGACTTATGGGTATTCACCCTTCAACTTCCAAGTACTCTGAACGACAAATTAAACAGAGCCATGACAGTCTGGGTCTGTAGCCCGGGAGAGCATCGCCTTTGAATTTAGTTCCTTGGTACTGCAGGAGTGCAATGCAGTCTCAAGACTTCTTCAGAGCCAGATGTCAATCATTAAAGCAGTTATTTAACTCTTATGTGTTTACAATTTGACTTACCGAATTTCGTTTTCAAACAATAAATAAAGGAGACGCGTTTTATTGATATAATTTTGTATATGGTTTATTCTTATTCTTTACCGGCGTCTGTGGTGTAATGGTTAGGTGCTTCGCCTATCACACAGAGGACGTCAGTTCGAGGCCCTCATGGGTCAGTTTGTTTGATCGAGTATATCTCCGTTTCTCTGCTGGGACAATGTACCTCTAAGCCTGGATGACCTTACAGAGTGTTTCAAGGGACGTAAACCCAAACGTAATAATAACAATCTTTTTTTTTCATAATTTGAGTACCAGCGTCTGTTGTGCTATGGTTAGGCTGTTCACCTGTCACGCCGAGGACAGATCCCAGACTGAAAGGGACGAATCGCAGTGAAAAAGCACAGAATGTCAGCCTATGGGATGGAAACCCGCTCTTCTGCTTGATAATGTATAATGGCCTCACAAAGGTACAAAGTGTGTAACACCACAAAGCATACAACAATGGTTTACTCCCAAAGCTCTCGTACATGAAAAGGCAAAACGTTACATGGTATTTTTAATGGAAATAAAAGGCAGTCTGAAAAAGACTTCAAATTTCGAAAATATTTTTGTTCCAACAGTGGCCTACGATTATCTAAGAGAGGAAAAAACTTACCAAAATTCGCTTCCTTGTCATTTTCATTCTGGGGCTGGTGAATACAAAAATGAATAGATAATAGTAAAAAGTAGCAATTAAGACCATCCCCAACAACTCCTAAGTCATTAATAGAAAAGTACCAGTAAAAGCACCTAAGAGAGAAAAGACATGCTACTGGTGGACAGAAGAGTGTAAAAAAGCCAAAGACACTAGGAAGAAATGGAGTAGGACTTGGCAAAAATCTGGGGACTTGTGTCACCTTATTGAATAC
>JAUKPP010268630.1:0-11363 GCA_032273245.1 Phyllaplysia taylori
AAAAAAAGAAAAAAGAAAAGTAATTTTTTTAAAAATTTAAATAATAATAATTCACTATTGAGGCATGTTGCTTCCCGCCCGTAAGATTTGGCGTCGGTGGCCTAATGATTAGGCTGTCGGACTCGTTATCCTACTGTCCTTTAAATGACCTTACAGTGTCACAAGGAACGGTAAGCCAAAACCAAACCAAACCGCAATCCTATTGGAAAAGTTGGGTTGCAGGTTCGAATCCCTGCGAGAGCCCGACATTGTGTCCTGGGGAAAGGCATTTTACACGAATTTCCTCACTTGGTCTAGGTTTTAATGGGTAACTCGGGCGCTGCTATTGTGGCGACCAGCAGTGGTGTTTGCGTGCATGTTATGAACGATTGTTGTATACTACATATAATGTTGTTTTATTCGTATGTATATTTGTACATTGTATCATTTTATGCATCAATTGTAATTGTATTTGTATCACCATTGTAAAACATATTTCCCTACGGAGATCAATAAAAGTACTATCTATTTATTAATTATCTATCTATAGTGGGAATGCATTTGTTAACCAATGACAAAACTGTTTTTGTTTTGTAATGAGTCTGATCAAATGAAGAGGTTTGTAGGACAGCAATGATTCGTCTTCATTGCTATATAGGACTTATGATTTGATACTCAAACCCATTTATCTAATGTAGAAATCCTCTTACTGGGATTGGTTTAGTTTATTGTGTTTTAGTTTTGGCTTTACGTCCCTTGCTACACTGTAAGGTCATTTAAGGGACGGGCTACTCCGACCCTGCCTGTTTGGGCCAACCAGAGCTGAGAGGAAAATTGCCCCGGCAGAAAAACGGAGAAGTACTCGATGAACCAAACTGCCCCACACGGGCCTCGAACTCACGTGCTCTGCGTGATAGGGGAAGCGCCTCATTACACCACAGCGACTGTTGAAGTATTTAAGACAGGCAGGGTCGAACCTGCCCGTCCCTTAAATGACCTTACAGTGTTGCAAGTGACGTTAAGCCCAAACCAAAAAGAAAAAAGAAAGCAACTACTTCAGGCATCGAAGTAGTTATAAACTACTATGAGGAATGATACGTACATCACAGTAACTGCTCTAAAGAATAAATAACTAATTCAACATTATAACTGTGAAAACCCTATTAATCCCCTGCTTTTCACAAGAGCTAAACGACAGGGATGAATCAAATCAATGATTGTTTTGTATAGGGGTGAACATTACAAAGACTGTAGTGGGGTATTCGCCTCTTTGCTAGGCAATCAGCGAAATGTTAGTGCGATGACGTGAGACTGTTGATGGCCGTGAGGAAAATCTGTTCTCAGGTTCTAACGGATCGATGATTGGCTCAGACTGGGTCATTCCTTAAAAACTGTCAACCAAACTAAAGATTCACAAATTTGTTGCGACGCTCTACGTGAGTCAGGAGTTTTCAGCAAAGTTTACAGGTAAGATAGAAATTGGATTCCAAAGACTTCTTACAAATAATAAAATTATAAAACTTAGTGGCGTCGATGCCCTAGTGGTTAGGCTGCCGAACTCGTAACCGTGAGGTTGCGGGTTCGAATCCCAACTCGGGCCTGACGTTGTGTCCTTCGGAAAGGCACTATGCACGCATTTTCCTCACCACACCCAGGTGTCGATGGCTTTGGACATCGAAGTTTTTGTCAGTATGTTGAATTTCAGAGCACGTAAAAAAATGCCTGTTGTTTACGAACATATTTTCTCAATGTTACTTGGTCTCCCTGCGGTAGTAATATTTATTTATATTGTAGTAAATTGTATCCCAATAGTTCTGCTATGAGTATAGTTGCTATGATTGTATATATGAGTATAGTTTGCTATGTGTGTAGATTATTATTACTACTATGTTCTTGAGCGCTGCACAATGGTGACCGGCAATGATGTGTATATATGCATAATTTGTATGAATGACGTTACCTATGTCCATATTTGTCATTTCATGTATGTACTATCGTTTGAATGGGTATGAATGTGTTTGTACACCTTTGCAAAATGAATTTCCTCACGGGGATAAATAAAACGAGTTTTCTTTTTTTTTTTATCTCTCTCTTTTTTCTCTTCTTTGACCTGAAGCTATAAAAGTTTTACAGGTCTCTGTTCTCAGATTAAATAGTGTGGGTTTTTTTTATATTGATCGATTCTAAACTGATATAACTCAAAGATGGTAAGAGATAGGAAAACTCTGTTTTCTACCGATTAAACCTCATTCATTTAAGTCTTTTCTGGTACCAAAATCAGCCGATTTCATGAACATACTGTGCGATAGTGCCAGTTTGCGTGAACATGCCCCGATTTTTAGCACGCAGAAATGGCGCTAATCTGCAATTCACCACGCGCGTCATGTGGGTTTACAGAGGAGATCGCGCGCCTGCAGTTCTGAGAAAATTCCAACCTAGCACAGCAATGAAAGCACAATCCACAACTAGACATTTGGAAGAGATTGGTAATGTGAAGACATCAAGAAGTGAACAAGCGACTTGCTTTGTGCCCGATCAATTGAAAAAGATGACTTCATTTTGATACTCCCAGAAATAACCATCTCTTTGTAACTTTAAAGAAAAAAAAATTAAATTTTGTTTTCGTAAAACATTAAGCCAGAGCAGTTTAGGTATTAGTCCTTTTGGAAAAATAGTTTCAATCATCGTTTAACTGCCTTACTATGTTCCTAGCATTCCTTCTCTTTGGTATGCCAATGCGCTGTTTTGACGCCATGACCTAAAAAAGGGCTTTGTTCCGCTAACTCCTATTTAAAATGTCTTCTCTATCAACATAATCTTATGAAGTTAGAAAAACTTAAATGGACAGTGAATAATGTGGGGAAAATAACGTTTACTTTTATCTCTTACTGCTTTCAAGTTATTCAAGTTTGGAATCGATCAATATAAAATAACCACCCTGTATATTATACTGCTGTTCTGGCTCTGGAAGTTGTAAAAAAATGTAACCGTGAGGGTCTTCTTTTAAGTTCCGTAATGCGCTTAGAGAATCAACACGACCGTTGTTCGTGGAGTAATGGTTAAGCTCTCCTCCTATCGCGCGGAAGACCCGTGTTCGACCCCACATGCGGACGAGCATCAACGTTTTTCTGCTGAAATTTGCCCCTCTCCACTTGGGTTGGCACCCGTCTCTGAAATAACCTTACAGTACTGCAAGGGACGATAAAGTAAAGACCAAACTGTTGCGATACAAATTTGGAATGACCCGACGGGTCTTAGTTGTCTAGAAATGACAGACTTTATTCAGCCGAGGCGTCATATTACTTGAATTGATGAGTTCCGCAATGCGTGTGCCACAGAGAATATGAAACAAATTCGACTAAAATAATCGACTTCACTTAATCGTTTTGAAAAAATTCGACAGGCTTGCGTTTCCTTTTTTTTTTATATTTTTTTATGTATCTATCATGGTATCTGGGTTTTATCTGACTACATGTATGCAAGTGGTTGGCGGGCACACTGGTGTTGTCTGCTCCTTCTAGGTTTGGTTTGGTTACCAGTTTTACACCCCTTGCAACACTCTAAGGATATTCAACAGACTGTCTACTCAAGTGGGTATCCCTATTTATAAAGAATTCGTTTTAAAAACGATTTTTCACCCAGACGTCAGATTCTGAAGCTGCTCGACATGTATGTTGTAAATGACGCGTATGAGAAAGTGATGAAGGTGGTGATTGGCGTCGTGTAGGTGTGAAAGTGGTCGTGTAGACATTGAGCTGCTCCTCCAGAGCATCAAGCGAGCATTCCGTAGGTAGCGGCTGCTCACACTGATTTGGTTTGGTTACCAGTTTTACGTCCCCTGCAACAATGTAAGGTCATTTAAGAAACGGGCTACTTCGACCCTGCCTGTCAGAGCCAACCCGGGCTGAGAGGGAAAAAATCCCAGCAGAAAAAAACCAGATCGTCCGCGATCGGGGATCGAACCGGGGTTTTCCGCATGGCAGGCAAAGAGCTTAACCATTACACCACAGCACCGGTGCTCACACTGAAGCTCAGTTGGACGTATTGCTCTAGTGTTTTCTGTTATTTTGTCGTTGTTGTTGTTGTTGTTGTTGCTGCTGCTGCTGTTGTTGTTGTTGTTGCTGTTGTTGTTGTTGTTGTTATTGTTGTTGTGGAAGTACTTGAAATAACAACTCAACGGTCAATACTTTTAACATGGAGAAATATTTGTCAAAGAACTAGCCCCTAGTGGGCCTACACTAAATTGAGCTCTGAAATATATTTTTCTCAGCCTGTTAAAATAAAACAAAAACACCAAACAAGTGAAACGTCCTATTTGGTTCTGTTGTGAAAAACACGTGCCGGTTTTGCTTTTTTCGACATTCACAATTTTAGTGTTTTTTATTTTCCAAAGATATTTTATTTCAGAAACAGCGAGGCTCGAACAGCGATTGCCTTAACAAAGAAAAATAAATATTACTGATGTGCTTGTTTCGATGGATTTTGTTTGCGTTGTGTTTTGTAGTTGTTGCTTTTAATTTGAGAATAGTTTACATAGTTTCCAAGCCAAAATTCTTGTCAATGCTAAAACAATCAAAGGAGCTGGAGCCTCTTAAAATATCTAACTTTTTTCGCCAAGTTCTTACGGGTATGCCTCATTGAATCAAAGTTCATAGTTTTGAATTATTTTTCCAATTTCCAAACATCATAATTCTTTTACTATAATTGTGATGTTTATTCCATTCACACAACGACTAACAACATCACCTAGTGTCAAGTACATAATAATAGCATAATATTTACTTAACGTCTGGCACCAAAAATATCAGGACACGGAGAAAAAAAAATCTTACCGCAGACCAAGAAATGTTAATGTTTTGGGTGAGCTTCATAATAAATCTTTCGATATTTTTACTCTGCCTATTGGGATGAACATTTAGATTTAGAACGTTGTTATAAACTAATTCTTCCATGAGTCTGATTTAATTTATTCAAATATTACCGTCTTGTCACTTAGCCTTGCACAGTGGTGACCAACAACGGTATTCGTGTGCATGATTTGTATAAATGGTGATGTGTTGATTTTGTCGTTATGTATAACTTTTAACTGCATCTTAGACCCTAAACGCACGGGTGGTTTTTAGTTGCTCCACTAAATTTCAGAAGCAGACAAAATATATTTTCTTTGAAATGAAGCCACAAAACACAACGTGTACGCGCGCACTATGTTCACTTTGATACGCTGATTACGAAAATGTGGTTATTTTTCTGATCAGATGCTTATTTATTTGTTTTGATGTGTCAAGAAATAACTCCGGCGGAGAAAACATTAAAAAGTCCTCGAAATCGAGCAACTAAAAATCACAAGTGCGTTCAGGGTCCAATATGAATTATCCATATGGTTATAATCCTGTTGTAAAATATCTTCATTCACAGTGAGCAATAAAGTCGACTGGTTCTTTTCTTTCTCCTTTCCTTTTCTTTTCTTTACTTTCGGATCGGGGGAGGCCTATATTATATTTTAGTAATGCCATTGTCTTTTTTGCTTTTTCTTGAAAGGCTTTTCTATGTTCATTTTTTTCTGCACTAAGCTTATATTTTAATATGTGCAATGCCGTAAGACACATCTACACATCCCCATGCGTCCATGGGACTTTATGAAAGTGAGTATGAGAGATAGAGGGAGAGGGAGAGGGAGAGGGAGAGAGAGAGGGGGGGGGAGAGAGAGGGAGAGAGAGAGACGGGGAGAGTGGGGTGGGGGTAGAAAGATAAATTTCATGAAAATAAAAGAGAGGGAAACGGGGAGACGAGAAATCTCATAAGGGTAAAGGAGTGAGAGAGAGAATGTGGAGAGGAGGAGAAAGGGAGGGGGAGGGGGAGGGGGGAGGAGAACTAATCAATCCGAAAAAGAAAGAAGAGGGTGAGAAGATAGAAGGGGAGAAAAGATGCTTTTTTGAAAGAATAAGTAAGAAGACAGAGAGAACAACTGAAAAGGGAAGCGAGAGAAAAGAGAGAGAGAGAGAGAGAGAGAGAGAGAGAGAGAGAGAGAGAGAGAGAAAGAGAGAGAGAGAGAGAGAGAGAAATAAAAAAGAACATTACCTTTGATTTCAGCACAGGTAAACCAGCTTGGAGATCTCAATCTATGTCCTCAGTAATCCAATGTGACTGTTCTCAACCCACAGTGATTCAGACTGGGCTAAACAGCCAAAGAAGACGGTGCCTCTCTAAATAAATATCTTCTAAATTCCAGACTTTGGGTTTTCTTTTCTCAGACATGGAATTATTGAAATAAAGATCTCAGAAGTCAAATACTGTGATTTTCACGACCTTTGTCCTCAGTTTTCCAGACATGTGATTTCCGTGATCTACATACTACCCTATATCGTGATTTCCTCCATCGTTCACAAACGAAAATCACGACATGTCACAGGCTCAAACCACTTAATTCACATCTCGATCCACAGCCTCTGTAATCCCAACACGCCATTGTGTAAATCTTATTTAAAGCGCTGCTCGCGAGTTAACAGAAACCTCGCGCGTTAACAAAAACAACACGGTTAAGAAACAACACGCAATCAAGCACTGGAAGCGACTCATCTTCCTCCTTCGATATTCCATGTAACTAGAGAATACTGGAGATCAGAGAGGAGCGAGGACTAGTGCTGGGCAGAAATCGATTCGATGCATCGATACTCCGATACTTTCTTGGTGTCGGAATCGGATCGATACTTGTTAGAAGGATCGATACATGGGGATTGTTCTTTTGTTGCCCCTACCTATGCCCTATCCTGCGGTTAATGTGCTGATTTTGCGTGGCTGGTGTGTGTATATTGGTAACGAAAAATTTTTTTTCGATCAAATACAAGTAGGCCTACTAGGTATCGGTATCGGAATTGGTATTGAATCGATGTCTCGAAAAGTATCACGTATCGCATCGA
Source organism: Phyllaplysia taylori (assembly GCA_032273245.1). Classification (NCBI taxonomy): domain Eukaryota; kingdom Metazoa; phylum Mollusca; class Gastropoda; order Aplysiida; family Aplysiidae; genus Phyllaplysia; species Phyllaplysia taylori. The sequence continues at coordinate 6,897 of JAUKPP010268630.1, forward strand.
TTCCTAAATAGTGGCATCGTGCCAGCACTAGCGAGGACACGCGGTAGCCGAGTTGATGGTGGGAAGAGGAGCAGGCGGGAGAACTCAGAACGCCACTTCATGACGATCATGATGATGAGAGGGAGGGGGAGGAAAAGCGAGCAGCAGCAAGTTGAGATGAGAGCAAAGCCGCGGGGTTCTCTCTCAGTTTGAGCTCCGCTTTGTGTCGTTTTTGGAAAATCCGGATAAATGCACGTGCTTGCTTGTTAACTCCGAAATAATATTAATGAATATAATTTTTTTTCCTTGCTTTTTTCCATTAGGATTTGGGTTTTTTTGTTCGCCTTTTGCGGTGTTTTTTTTTCCTTGGCTTTTTTTTTTTATTACTTTTTTAAATTTTCCTTTTGGTTCTTGCTTTTGCTTTTTGCGAGGTTTTTTTTATCGTGGTTTTTTTTTTAACTCGTTTTGTCTGTAAGCGTTTATGACACTTCAAGAATTATTCTTTCAAGTTCAGACTTTTTACGTATTTTCTTGTTTCACACAGAAACAGATACTCGGAGGGAAAAGCACCGAAATATTATAGCCTATATACCGGTTAGGCTCTTCGCCTTTCATGCAAAAGATCCGAGTTCAATCTGGTCGCTGCGTTCTTTTCTGCTGGGATTTTTTCCCTCTTAGCACGGGTTGGCCCTGACAGGAAGAGTTGAAGAAGCCCGTCTTTTAAAATGACCTTCACGTGTTGCAGTGGACTTAAAACTGGTAACCAAACCAATGGCTTGCACGTGCCTCTCTTTGTTTATTTGGTGCTTTACGGTGTTTTTAAAAAAATTATTTTCCGGGAATATCCCTCAAATGAACTCATTAAAGGAAGGATTGGCAGCGATATAGGTTGCTTTGTTTTTATTAGCAGTTTTACGTCCCCTTCAACACTGTAAGATCATTTAAATGGCGTGCTTTTTCGACCTTGCCTGTCAGGGCCAACCTGGACTGATTTGGTTTGCTTACCAGCAACAGCACGTAACTAGTCTTTTGTTTGTTTGTTTTGGTTAAGGTTTTACGGCTCCATCGACTCTATAAGGTCATTTCGGCGCCCAGAATCATTCCAAAGTTTGGGTAGGAATTAATTTCTAATTTTTGTCCGAGTGGCGGCCTAATGAGCCTACTCTTTTTTTTTTTAACCACCAAGGGATCTTTAACGTCTGCAACGTGCACACAGGGCCTCCGAAATCTTTCGTCCTTATCCGAGAGACTAAGTGTTGGATCTTACCTACCCTAAGATCAGGGATGTGGTTGAGAGAGAGAAAGATTGAGAGAGAGAGAGAGAGAGAGAGAGAGAGAGTTGATTAGGTATGAGAGAAGAGGAACAGAATAAGCAGACGAGAGCAGACGAGATGAGACTCGGAAGAGAATGAGGAGAGTAAATCAGAGAAAGAATCAGAGTGTAAAGTTGAAAATGTAGACACGGTAGAGAAGACAAAGAAACAAATTTGTGGAGAAAAATGCCTGCTTTGCCACAGGGGCGAACCCGGGACCATAAGCATGAGAGGCTAACACCATAAACTCTTGACCACGACAGCCCCCCTAACTAGTCTTAGTAACACGGTTGCTGATATAAACTTTAAGAGAAAATAATATTTAATTATGAATAAAATAAACAACGCCTCAAAAAACAAAGATTGGCTGGGGGGTTTTTGGTTTCAAGCCCATTGCGACTCTACTTCAAACCAAACCGGCTCTGTGGTGTAATGGTTGGGCTCTTCGCCTGTCATGCGGAAGACCCGAGTTCGATCCTGGTCGTGGACAATCTGCATTTTTTATCTGCTGGGATTTTTCCCCCTCTCAGCTCGTGTTGGCCCTGACAGGCAGGGTCGAAATAGCCGTCTATTAAATGAACTTACAGTGTTGCAGGGTACGTAAAACTGGTAACCAATGGTAACCAATCGAACATGCCTGTCATGGCCAACCTAGGCTGAGTGGGATTCATCCCGGCAAAATAACGGAGATTTTCGCTCCCTTACCCCCTTCCCCGCCCCCCAACTTGGTAATCGAACGAACTCCTATCCTCTGTGTGATAGGCGAAGAGCCTAACCATTAATTACCCCAGTAGACGCCGGTAAATAAACAAATGTTTTATTCCAGTTCATTGTTGAAGTGAATTAATTTGAATAAACAGATAATCTTTCCGGATTTTGTCCACACCCTGCTCACAAGCATTACATTGAGACTATGAGAGCTAAGCATCGCGCTCTCGCCAAGTAATCGTCGTCCTACCACTCTCGAATCCTCCTGCCAAGCGTTTTAAATAGAGCTGAGTAACGAACAATGTCATGCAGATCTGGTTTAGTTTGGTTTTGGTTTGGTTTGGTTTGGTTACCAGATTTACGTCCCCTGCAACACTGTAAGGTCATTGAAGAGACGGGCTACTTCGACACTTCCTGTCAGGGCCAACCCGGACTGAGAGGGAAAAAATCCCAGCAGAAAAAAAATCCAGATCGTCCGCGATCGGGGATCGATCTAGGGTCTTCCCGAATGCAAGGCGAAGAGCCTAACCATTACACCACAGCGCCGGTGGTTTGGTTCTGGCCTAACATCCCTTGCAACACTGTACGGTCATTTAAGGGACGGGCGGCTTCGGCCGTGCCGGTCACGACAAACCTGGGCTGAGACGGACATTGTCTCAGCAGGTAAAAACGGGAGATCTACTCGATCAAACAAACTGCCCCATGCGGGCCTCGAACTCACGTCCTCTGCGTGATAGGTGAAGTTCCTAATCATTACACTACAGCGCCGGTTCAGAAAGATCTGCATAGGTATAAGCGCATCTATTATGACATCGTGTATTCTGTGGAGATTTCCTCTTTCGCGAAAATTGGACTTTTTACCTTGAGTAGTAAGGAGGAAGTTATTTATAGAGGCGTCAACCAGAGAGTCTATACTTAGAGAGAAGAAACGAAACCTCTAAACACGAATCTGGGTCATACAATCGAAGTGCGTTTAACAAAAGAAAATATCGTCAGTATGAATGGTGAGCCTCGCTTAGTTATTGTAATCCGCGGCCACGCTTGCAATGCACTGTTATCACCGGGCGTTTCTCCTCTCAATATATTACATGCTCTCTGCGTCAACCATCTGGTGTTTTAGACTCTTCCTTTTTATTACGTAAGCAGGTTTGACTTTCCCTGAGGATTACTCTCCGTGCGCGTGTGCTGCGTCCGTAGACACTTCGTGCTTGCTAAATGCCGCAGCAGCCAAAATTGTTTTGTTAACTTTAAATAAAAAAAGAAAAGAAAACACAAACAACGACAAAACAAAGTTCAGGTTTTTACGCTTAATCATTATCTAACTTCAGATGTTTTAGACTTATAATAAACTCTACTAACTCTAGTTTACTAACCCAGAAAGCGTCAACAGACAGGAACGGGCATGGAAAATTTAAAAATTATTTTAAAAAGACTTATGATTTATGAACTCGTTTTGAAAAAAAAAGAAAAGAAAAAAAGAAAAGACAATGAATTTTCCACTTTCCAAGCGATTCTTTACAGAACAGATTCGAATCGCTATGAAAATTAATCAGAAAAAAATACATGTATCAAGATGGTAACGTCAGTAAAATCGATTATACGTAGACAAGAGGGTCCAAATTGAACAAATAGGCCATTGGCAAAATTTTAGTTGAGTTTTGTTTCATTCCTCTTCTAAAATGATTAAGATAAACGAATAACTAATATATTCGGATCCCGCCAACCGGTACACTATTTCTTAAAAGCGCTGGTCGGAGGCTTGAGTATTGAAAGCAAACTTAAAAGCAAAGTTTGTCAGTCGTGCTCGCTTCAGGCATCATTACGAAAGTGGTAGTTCTTACGAATTGGACGTGTAAGTGGTTTGAGAGAAAAAAAATGGGAGGGGTGAGGAAGGGACGGAAGAGAGAGAGGGGGGGAGATAGGGAAAGAAAGATGGAAAGAGAGAGAAAGGAAAGAGTTGTAGTGTTGTAGAGGTGCACGATGGAGGGGTACAAGGAAAACGAGTTTGTTTGTTCGTTTATTTGTTTTGGTTTCGCCGCTCCGCTTCGGGGAGGGAAGGTCGTGATGTTGGGGACGGGGGAGGGGGGGGTGAGGGGGCGAGAGAGAGAGAGAGAGAGAGAGAGAGAGAGAGAGAGAGAGAGAGAGAAAAGGGGGGGGGCTGTGTTAGTAGTTTTTTTTTATAGGGGAAGGGGAGGGAGGGGTCGGAGCGGGAGAGAGTGAGAGAATGGGTGAGGGAGACAGAAGTGAAAGTTGTAGAGCTGTAGAGTTGTATGAAGAAGGGGTACTGGGGGGAAAAATTGTTTGTTTTTGGTTTCACAGTTCCGGCTTCGGGAGGAAAGGGACGAAGGAAGGGGCTCAGAGAGAGAGAGAGAGAGAGAGAGGGGGAGAGAGGGAGAAAGAGAGAGAGAGTGAGAGAGAGAGAGAGGGTGAGAGAGTGAGAGGGGGAGAGAGTGAGAAAGAGAGAGAG
>JAUKPP010268652.1:0-11360 GCA_032273245.1 Phyllaplysia taylori
TTTTTTTTCTTTTGACCTTTCAGCAAAGTTCAATTTCGAGTAACACGCGAGTGTTGACGTTTCATACGCTCTTTAAGATTCAAGGTAGAAACTGTTTAGCAGAAACCATCATTTATTGTACTTTATGATCTATGATCTGTTTGCATTATTCTAAGTTTAACAGTATCCTTTCTCTGCCTATTTTTGTTAGAATTTTTTTAACAATCTTTTATTACACCTGTAAGATATATATATATATATTTTTTTTTTCTCTGAAAATATTAAGTGCTGATGGAAGCGAAGATTATAAGTTTTCACAAATTTTCTAATTCTTTTGATATTAAATACTCAATCCACACTGATGTTTTCTTTTCTTTTTTAAATCAGGTTGAAGATCGAACAGTTGTGAAGACAACTGATGCTGAACGACGCACGACGCAGCCTCCTGGCTTGCAAGAGGCGATTGATGGGCTTGCTGCTGGGTACAAAAATGGACGGGCCTTTGTCAGGTAAACTACTGGTTCTCTTGTTGTTATTCAAATCAATCTCATGCGGGCCCTAGACCATTGACATCAGAGCTGTGTTGTAGAATGTAAGGTCATAACATGTAATTTGTGTTGTGCAGAACTTTATGCAATTAGGGATCAATGAGGTATAAGATCATTGCAATTTATGATATAATTCTTTAACTTAATCGTGTCCCCCTACATTATTTGGTAGAGGGAAAGTCTCTTTTGATTGACACTTAATATGGTCCGTGGTTCTGATAAAAGAAGGATGATGTGATCATGGATGTTTACAATACAGAGCATTGTCTTCTTGTATCTTTTATGTAAATTTGGTAAGTACACTTAAGTGCAGTGCACACTCAAAATTGATTATAGGCTCTTTACATTAAGTAATCTGATCTGTATCATCATTGAAAGAAAGAATGTGTATCTTCATAAAGTTAACTGATATGTATCATCATTGAAAGATAGAATGTATACATTCATTAAGTAAATTGATCTTTATCATCATTGAATGGTAGAATGTATATTTCTGTAAAGTGAACTTATCTGTATCATCACTGAAAGACATTAATGTATGCTGGCTGACTTTTCCCTTTCAGACCTTCAGGCACCGAAGATGTTGTCAGAGTGTATGCAGAAGCAGACTCACAGGTACAGTTTACTTTTGGTTTTGTAACAGACTTTGAAGAAAAACTTTGTCATTGTCATCGTAAATTTATTGATTTCCTGATGGCAATGATAATAGTTTAATCCCTTGCTCGATATTTATGCAAGAAAACCCAGGGTTATATTTTTATTGCAGTGCATTTAGGCGCAGATCTACCCCTTCCTCTCTAGGGAATAGTGCTGTATTTACTATTTTTATCGAGCATGGGACAGCCCTATTTGCATTGATTGTGGCGGGAAAAATTTGTCTTGATGATTTATAGTGGCAGTGGGGTTACATATTTCATTTACTTGTATACATACGTACGTCCATGTTGTGAAGCACACTCTCTCATGTCCTTCATGTCCATTCAGGGATCTGAATTTCTGAATTTCTCAAGAAGATCATGTAGATCAGAAGACAGTAAGGATATAATATTGTACGGTAGTCTCTGCCTAAGTGCACAGTGCTCGGGAAACATGCATTTAGGGGAGCATACATTTATACACACAAATTATATCTTAAAAGAGTTGTCATAACCGTAACAATAGCTTTTAGCGGAGCTTGCATTTATTTGGTGTGCATTACGGCAGAGACTATTGCACATGTTTTATGTTCTGATTTCTTCCGATTTCAAAATTTGTGTTATTCTTTTTACTCAGCAAAATGCAGATCAACTAGCATACGAGGTGAGCGTCCAAGTGTATGAACGAGCTCGAGGCACCGGGGACAAGCCTTCCCCTCCAGCTTGAAACTGACTGTGCTGATAGACCTACAGTGCAGAAATCTTCTATTTTCTGCCAAAGCCACACGGATCTGAAGTCATTTGACTAACTTTTTTACTTAGCTTTTCTTATATCTCTTGAGAGTTTAAAAACTTGAAGAGGATAATAATGAAATTTCAATCTTGTTTTATTCAGTAGACTGCTGAGTTTTTTTTCTTCTTTTTTTTTGCTTATACTCTCTCTTCGCTTTATTTACTTTTTAAACTGTAACTGTGCTTCTATATCTATAAATCAAAATTATAGCAAAAGAGTGACTATGAAAATGCAAAATATACTTACCTCATTAACTGCTTGATTTCTAAATCACAGATTTTCCTTGTTGTATTTTGTCTTTCCGTCACATATGTGAATTCTAATATATATTATTTTATATTCCTCTACATATGAGGGTCTCTATACGAAAAGGGACCAGATGTCTCACAGACCCAAGCTGAGATATACGCTAAGAATGACCAAATGTTCGAATTTTTCATAGTTTTTTTTTTTTCATCTCAAAAGCTTCATTGATATATGATCTATCAAGTTATGAAATGCCTTATATCGGTCTGAAGGCTGTAAATATGTTTTTAAGACCATTTTCAAGAGTATCTTTAGTATGAAATAGAAACATTAAAACTATACATATGTCCTTCTCAAAACTTCATTTTCACATCTAGAGTAAGAAATTATTATTGTTTCATCAATTGCGATATCGTGAAAACCAAGGAAGCTTTTTAGATGACATTAAAAACAAAATGATCTATAGACATTCCAGAATCAGAGAGTGTGATAAAATCAACAAGTCTAGAAATGGGCATCTGGTCCCTTTTCGCAGAAAGCTCCATATATTGGTCCAGAAGTTTTAAAAACTGTTTTCAGCTTCTTTATGTGGCAGTTCTCTATCAATAAAAGTTATGTTATGACCCGAAAATGATCAAATTTTCACAAATGTTTATCACATGTTACAATCAACAGGTGGCTTTTAGCGTCAGTTCTTTTGACGCCTCTGTACAATTTGTTAAGATGGCTTGTGTGTTGATGAGAAAATTACTGTGACAATTTGTATGGGATTGAGCTTCAACTTTTCCTTGGACAAGGATAGGATGTTTCTCTACTAGCACCTATTGACTTATTGAACAGAATTGCTTAAAAAATGGTGACCCAAGGTTAGAGATAATGTCCGGAATACTTAACTATATTACAGGAACCAGATGAACAGGTTTTGAATGATCTCAGGTCCATTTTAAAGTCACTTAGTAACCGTTTAGAAATTCAAACTTTGAAAATTCATAGAAATGCGTCACAAGAAATTCTCTGAAGAATTCTTTTGATAATAACACACAGTTTTAGGGAAATCAAAGACCATTAGGTCCAGGTCACACGGTTATTGCCAAAAGCTTGTGTAATATGCATTTGAAAGGGGTGCAACTGAATGTCTATGGATGCTGTATTTTGATTTTGAAGTAGAATATGTAGAAGTCATTACCTTATTTTGCTATTTTGCTAGTTTATTTCTAATACACAAAGAAAACTCAACTATTGTGTTCCCTGCAGTATTTTGCCAATACAATGGGTTGTCAAATAAACCATAAATTCCTTGTAGTACACAATGATAATCAGTGATATGGAAAGACAAGATCACAAGAATCACCTTAATGATTGTATTTCCCTTGTCAGAGTGACACTCCAAGTAGCCACGGTCAATGGGTTCTGCTCAGGAACACACCTGAAGGGCCACTCATTTCTAAGATGTTGTTTTTCAACAGTATTTGACATTGCTTGATTACTGTACTTGCCAAATAATTTACTACCAGGGTATGAAGAGTAAAAGATTGTCAGTGTTCTTCATTTTGTTCTCAGTAATATATTTTTTTGCTATCAATATTTAGTATTATAGTTGGGTTTTTTTCTGCTTTAGCCTCAGAATAATTCCATCCTTTTTATGTCCATACACTTCCCGGTGGGGTCTTTTATAATGTGTCTCTGGGTTTACAGGGAAAGGCTTAGGTTTAGGTTTTGTGGCTGTATGGTTCATTAGGTTTTCTCTTCTTATTCTCAGTTCACCCTATGGACTTTGGTAGTTTTGTTGTTGTCAGCTTAGAGATGATTGTGAATATGTTTTTTATAATTTTATCATTGGCAGAAGAGTTTTAAGAATAAAAGAAAGTATTGAAGAACCTGGCACTGTCAGTGAAGAGCATGTTATTTATCGCATCCAAGAGTATTATTACAGAATAGAGGAAAGGGAGGTGCCGTGGGGGAAGAGTGCAGAGTATTCTTGGAGCACAATGTTTTAATCCAACTCTCTGTATGTATCATCCAGACAACTGAAGCTGACATGCAAGTTTTTTTCTCAAAACAAGCAGAAGGGTAAAAGCCGAACAGCCTCTAAGTCAATTACTACAAGAAATATAATTGTTACTCATATATATATATGTATTTATATAAGAAAGCGTTGTCGTCGTCATTTATTATGTGAACTGCCATATTGCCTAAAAACAGTTTTGGTCATGTCCTTATTGAATCATACATGAAGCCCAAATCTTTTGTATTATTATGTGTTAGTAAGTGAATAAAATGGGAAAGCATCTGTGTGACGTTGTTCAGCATTATAAATGAAATCCTATAGATGTGTTCTTGATCATCAAAGCCTGTCACCCTTGTCAGGGTATAGGTCAGGGATAAGGGATTTCCATATCCTTTTATCTTGGTCAATCTTACCAAGCCTGCTCATAGATGTGTTACTCACAGGCAATTTTAGTTAGTAAAATGTTTAAATTGTAACCCTCTGAGATATCGATAGAAAAGTATTTTGTATGCAGCACACGTGTTTGTCTTAATCACCTGTCATAACATCACCTTCTCAAAGACCAAATAGTGTGATATTAGGCAAGAAATGGGGTGTTAGAGCCAAAATGCAAGATGCTAGCCCTTATTTACTAGCAATGAATGCTTGTCTACAAATGTCAGGATTGCATTGAAATAGATGTATTCAGTAGTAACCTATGGTTTAAAGATTTAGGCCTTCCGATAAAACTGTTATGCTACAAATCAGAAATGATCCAATTGATAATATGTATTATTTAAATATCTTTTTTATTAATGTAACATTTTTGTAACATTTTTACTTCTTTGCTCATGAATAGTTTGGAGGAGTGTCTCTCCCAAGAGCATAGTACAACACTGTCTTCTCTCACTATGACCAATAAATTTTTTTAGGTGTTGATTTTACCTAGATTGTGTTGTTGTCGCTCAGGGACTTATATGGGTTTTAAGAATAATTTTTAGATGTTGCTACTTTCAGGCTGTTAGGTTTATCTGAAATCCCCCCAATGCCTCTGTGATGAAGCCGCATACTGCTCAATGTTAAAGACACAGTTCACTTAAATGGCAAACTTTAGGCTCTCAAGCATGCTTCATTGAATTTGATATGTGTACTATTAACTATACTATAAAGTGCCTTAAAACAGTTATGTTTATGTCATGCTCTTGCCACCTTTTGTACTGAATATCATTGATTGAATATTGAATTTGAATCATCAATCCAAGGTCTGTGAGATCTGAAATTTTCTCAGTGTTCAGGATTATTTGTTCAGAAAAAGCTTTATGTGTAGATTTGTACATTTTATCTTATTTTCAATACAAGTTCACAAGGTGATCAGTCCCATTTTTACCTTTTTTTTAATACATAGGAATGTAGTTTGCCCCCCCCAAAAAAATCCATTGGCTTGGGAAACTTATGTGATATTGTTGGTTTCAGTGTCACCTATTTATTTTAGTTCAGTCACAGCATCATCATTGTGTCCTGCTACTTACAATTTCATTTCAATATTTTGACTTCAATTAAAACATCATGCCTAAAATTTTCTATATATACTAATGTCAATGTGGTATTGACTCTTGATTCTTTCTCTTTGTTGAACTCTTGACTACATATCTATGTAATGTTGATCTACTTCCAAGTAGCTTGCTACTCAATTCCGTAAGAAAAGTTGTATATTATGATTATTGCTTGACCAGTTTCAATGATTTTCATTATTATCATTATGTGGGATAATAATTATTATAGCCTTAGATTGCTTGCAACTATTTTTTTATCAACTGTTTATGCAAACATGCAATGGAAAAATGTTGACTGCAATTGTTTCGATAATTCATGTAGCATGCTACGGTTTTGGTGCAATGATTCCAATTGTTATTTACCGCAATTATTGGAAATAAATGCTTTTTTATTTAAAAAGAAACTTACTTTTGTTCACTTCTTTACACTTCGCGTCAGATTGGAGATTCTGGCCTAAGAAAACCTGTGTAGGAATTTAATAAGATGTGTTTGGCCTATTAGTATTTGCATATCACTTTGCCTTCATATGGTTCAGTCATACATAGACACCCTGCCTCTTTCTGCTTGGACCCATCACTTTCAGCCCCTGTTGGCCCCGACAGGCAGGGTCGAAGTAGACCATCTCTTAAATGGCCCAACAGTTACAGGGTCGCAAGGAACATAAAACTAAGAATATTAAGAACCAAATCAAACTAAAATCTCATTCTTTATCTACTTCTTATCTTTCAATCACACCCCTAATCTTATATTTGTTGTTTATTTTTGGTTCTATGCCCCTTTCAACACTGTAAGGTTATTAAAGAGGCAGGGGACTTTGACCCTGCCTGTCAGAACCAACCCAAATTGAGAGGCACTGAATACAATAACCCAACGAAAGACGGAGATAAACCAGGTGGACTTGATTAAATAACTGCCTGACATTACCCTCGAACTACCATCCCCTGTATGATAGGCAAAGAGCCTAACCATTACTGTTACAGAAATCGATCCCGTGATCTTATGTAATGTAAGATCCATCATTTAGTTGTAATATTCTTGGATTAAAGACTAAAGAAAAATCCGATCCTTTGTAGAAAGCCTGGGCCGCCATCTGAACAAAACATACTGATAGAAACTTAAGCCAGTACTATATATATAGCACTCTTTTGTCACCAGAATGTGGCTGTCTGTGGGGCAAGGGACCCTGCAATCTGAATGGAAGTACAAGACACTGGTCACATAATATGATGTAGGCCTGTGTAGGCTCCACTTGCATGGTAAGACCCAATGATGTGTCAAGTTGACAAATTCGAGCAAGTTAACTTGCACCATACAGTTTTGCACCACCTATCCTCACTTGCTTCACTGCTTTCCTTTCAAAAACGGAAAGCCATGAACCCTTACATACAATGACGTCATGCCAATTGCATGGCAGGTTTCTACTCATTTCCACACTACACATAATAATAAAAATTACCCCCTCAGCAACAACAGCAAGTTAACAAGTAGGCTACATTTAATGTATTCAAATGCCCCAACAGTCAAATGTCAAATAAACCTGATAAAAGCACGCCCAAAGGAATTGAACTGTAGTCGGCATCAATGGCTTTCATCATTTATCTACAGGTATTGGATGTACCCCAACGTAAAAATGCACTTTGGCAAAAATGTACAGTATAGTTAGTTGGTTTTGGTTTTATGCCCCTTTTAACACTGTCAGCTTATTTCAGGGTGGGCTTCTTGGACTTTAAATTTCAGGGGCAAACTGGGCTGAGAGGGACACAAAATTCAAAGTGAAGAGCCTAACTACGTGTATTACACTACAGGCACTGGTACTGCATGTACAGCCAAGAGAGTTTAATGATGATAAAAAGTAGAAGTGTGAAAACAACCGGTGGTCATGCAGATTGACTTTCAGTTTTTATTTCTAAACTGACTTCCAGTGATCAGGCAGTTAAGTGCACATCTTGGCAAATCAAACTTGCTCTTTAGATTTGTATGCAAGGTGCAGAAAGACACAACGTTTTTAGCTTGTTCACTTCTTGGCCTATTTCGGATCTTCGAGTCAAATCTGGGTTGCGCCTCGACTCATCAGTTTCCCATATAGTGAGATCTGCAGAGCCATATTGAACTGTATTTTGAGGCTAGCAGTCTGGCTTGAGACCCATTTTGTGGCGAGTAGTGGCGAAAGATGTGAAAGAGTAATAAAAATGTCTATAGATACACACATTGCCATTTTCATTAAAAAGGCAAATAAAAAAACAACAGTAAATGTGAATTAGGTTATAAAAGGTTTATTTCTCATTTAAATGGACATGTGGAAATGAGATCTATGGCTTCAGTTGACAATGACACAATAAAATTAAATTATAAAATATGATACATTGTACATCTATACAAGAGCAAAGCAATAAGAGGCTACATAGAGACAGTCTATTACCTCATCAGTGCTCACTGATATGTAATGCCACCCATTAGCTTTGGAAAGCTGTTAGGCTAGTACAGTGGAACTCCAAAATATAATCTAGCGACGATGTATGTAATGAAATCTCAGTTGCAACGAGAGAAAATGGAAACCCCTTCATTGTCTTTGTTTAACACTTCAGATGTAACAAGAAAACTGGGCTAGTCCTGACAAACTCGTTACATCCAGATTTCATTGTACATGTATTTTTTTCCTTTTTGTTTAACCACCTCTTTGACACAGTAAGATTACACAAGCAATGATTTTATCAAGTCCAGTAATATGCTACTGCACACAAAGCATAAGGTGTAACACTATCTAAATGTCCCACCCAGTCACAGTATTCACAGGGAGACCAGTATTATTACCAATAGTCCTGTTCTCATAACTCAAGGCACCAATGAGATGGCCAATCAAGTTCCATTTATTTTGTCTTAGATTTAAGGCATCATCGAGGAGTTGAACCCGTGACCTGGCTACTCACACGGCTTCCCACTCTCAGTAGACGGATGCCTTTGAATGCCCACCAAAGCAGTTCCTGGGCTAGTTTTCAGTATCTCAAGACTTGATGAATATTTGATAGAGTGGGTTGAGCTAAGTAGTCAAGGAGGCAGCCATTTTTATGTCATACTTGAGAGCTTCACAGATATTGAACTTGACTCTGAGCTGTCAAACATAATGAGGAAATTCAAGATTCGTCTGACATTTAAACACAAATCGAGACAAGTACTCTTAACCTAATGTACAGTTGAGTAATTTATTATTTACAAGAAACAAGAATGTGACATTTTATAGTGACAACAAAACAATAACAGCAAAACGTAACAATGTGCGGAAGTATGAGAATATAAAAACAAACATCCAACCTGGAATGTCATGATCATTTATCATTTTAATAGTAACAGATTAATTCTCACAATAGCGACTACAATTTACCTGGTTTCTCAGAAAATTTCGAGGACCCATTCAAAGTGGAATATTGTCTTTGCTTTCAATCAATTTCTGACAAACTTTGCAGAGAGGTGGTGCAGAATTTTAGAAACAACAGCATTTTCCAGTGTCATTTGGTATTAACAGCAAGGTACTCCTGCTTGTCCAGAGAGAAATGGTGAATGTCTTGAGCATACCACACTGCAAACAGCCTTTCGATGGCTGTTCTTTTTTTTTATACACTTTGCACAGTAACCACACTGTAAATGAAAAGAACAAAGCCTCTGTAGCCGCTTCCAGCAAAAAGATAAAATATCTCGGAGTTCTTGCACACAAAGCTAATTGAGCAAACCTACACAAACACAATTATTGTCATCTATCATAAAATAAAAGGAGGGAGAGCACAAAAATGAAGGCAATGGATGTGAGCCTGGGTACAAGACTTTGAGATATAATGTACCGTAATTAAAATCTTTCAAGATTTGTTCAGTTGCTACAAAAAATATACATTCCCACAATCTTTCACATATTCCACACACAGTGACAGAGTTACAGGACTGCAGATGGTAATCTAGCTACAATAGCAAAAAGAGTGCATGTACAGGGTGATTAAAAAATAACTTTACGACTTTTTTTCAAAACATCTCTGGCAAATATTGTGAGTGTGGAGGAAAATATTAAAAGGAGTTGTAAAGATTACTTTGAATCACCCCGTATATGTCATATCAGTCCTCTAAGTCACCTTTCTGTGAACATCAAGAATTTTGAACACTCAGTTTCAAACATAGCATAATAATATCCATGAGGAACAAATCAGAGTTCAGATGACGAAGTGTTACATACATGTACCTAAAAGTGCAGATGATGAGCTGAGTTTTCAGACAGTGAACTTCATTTGAACCAGTAATGGTGAAAAAAGCTTAAGTTTTAACTAATTGAATGCTATATATGAAAGTGAGAGCCTAAATGATAAAAATGGTAACCCAGATCATAGGGTTAATAGTTAATGCTTCCATTGATAGTCTCACATTCTGATCATTCATAAAATCATACATATTATTATACATATTTTGTATATCCAATACAAGAGCACTCCACGGGCTTATAAAGAACATTTACATGACAAATCCACCAATAGAAAGAAAGGATCTATGAATAATCATGGTTGTCAATGCTAAACTGATAAAGAGCCCAAACACATTTTTTTTCTGATACCAACATATTGTCACTGCTCTGTAATAAATGGCATAAGTTAGACTTATGTCATATCTAATATTTATATCATTAAATTCAGGAGAATGGGAGCTATCTTTACTATAAATTTAATATAAAAATGCACCAACGGCATTTTGAAATATGCTCAAATTAAAATAGCATAAGTCATTGCATCCCTAAAAAAAAAATCTTTTCTTGATATATCAAAACTACCAAAAATTACGTATGCCATTATCATAGAGCCCGGACGAAATAAAAGTTAAACCCCAGTTTTGACAAATTGGCAAGGTCTCTTAAAGAACCCTTCTATAGGGTACACTGCCTGTCAAACTGGACTCACGTTTCTATACAAATTTGGGATTTCTATTTGATAAAAGTAAAGTGAGTATGAGGTGAACTTCCACTCAGTCTTATGAGGCAGCAGATGCCATGCACAGTGCCTTTTACTGCAGGTGATAAGAATGCACATGACTACTCATGAATTGATGGTCTCAAAGATCATAACTTCAACTGTATAGACACAAATTTTACAGAAGGAAAATTGCATGTGAACCAAGGGTTTCATGAGATAATTCATTGCGAGGCACTTCTAAATGTTTTTAAGCTCCCATACCATCAGACATGGTGTGTATTGAGGTACCGGAACTATTCCTTCTATCTTGTAACATACTTCTTAGCAATTTCAGAACAACAGACATTGTGCCAGAGGGTCTTGAAATATATTACCATCCGAGATTTGTCATCATCTGAAAATCACACACACTTCAACACTTCCTGCATATTTAGAAGCAATACTTGTCAGTTACTACATATCACCACGTTCACATCATACAGCTCACTTGCTATTAACAATAAACTGTACACTTTCCTATGTGACTTAGTATATCCCTTTTCAACATTCAATGCATTGCACAATTTGTTCACAAATATCACATTCATTCATTTAAGTTCCACTGTATACAGTAGAGCGCCGTTAATCCGACACAGTCCGTCCCCGGCAAAAGTGTCGGATTATCGAGTTTGTCGGATT
>JAUKPP010268685.1:0-10129 GCA_032273245.1 Phyllaplysia taylori
GTGTGTGTGTGTGTGTGTGTGTGTGTGTGTGTGTGTGTGTGTGTGTGTGTGTGTGTGTGTGTGTGTGTGTGATCTCTGTTTGAGTCACTGTGCGTATGATTTTTATAGGAATACAATATACAAATACAATCCTACCTGACTGTTCAAATCCGCCCCTCCTCCCCCCAAAAAAACAACCCTAATTGCAAGCTTTAGTCAGTCTGTTATACATTGTAGTGTAGGCCTACATGTCATAGTTCTATAATTATTGTACATTGCAATAGGGATCTGGCTTAGTAAAAATTGAGAAGAAAAAAAAGAAAAGAAATGACAAACAAACAAAAATACCGAAACGAGGTTCGGGGCGGAATGACAGCGCACACATCTAAGCCGCCACTGCCATTGGCATCTGACCCATTTCTTTAATCTTATGATTGAAATTGGCACGTCAGATCTCTTGTTTGTTTTTTCACACAGTGACCTTTTGTCTGCACGCGTACACCGTTGTTGTTACCTCCCCTTTCCAGACAAACGAGACGAGGAATAGGTAAATAAACACATCAAGGGTTCTAACTTGAGGAAGACGCATGCTATGCGAGTATGTATAAATAAATAAATAAATAAATATCAAAAAATGAATACATCAGGGCTCAGAAGACGTTTCTCTATATTTATTGTGGTTAGGTAATTTGAAGTTTGATCAGTGGAGATTCATCGGTGTGGAGAGGTAAACTTTGACATTTGCCGGGTTTTGTTTCCCCGAGCCGTGTCCGAACATGCGTGTACGTAGTCTTAGCACCGGGGAATGTGCTCGGATCCTTATTTTTGTTTTTGTTCTTGTTTCGTGGTCTCTCTGTGGTTTTTTATTACCAGTCATCGCTTTTTATTCCGACCTTGCATGGTAAAAACCGACGAACATTTCCTCCCCCTGCTGCTACATGTATGTTGCATCCGTCTCAGTCCTGATTCGCCCTATCATGCAGGGTCGAAATAGCATCCTCTGAAGTAAGCTTATCATGTTAAAAAACCGACCCTCTCAAAAACAAACAAAAATGGAAAAAAGACAAGCCCAGCAAAAACCCAAGCCACAGCACGATTTACGCCTATGCTACTACCGACCAGGGACATTCTCAGTTGATATTTAGTTGTTTTTTATTGGACCTTTAGTTAGACCCTAATAATGTTTAATCGTTATAAGATCATGAAAAAGTCACTCTGGACTTTTCTTTTTTTTTTTAAATATTTTTTTTATCTACTACTCTTAGTCAATACGGACTCATTTGGGCTCAGTGGTCGAGCGGTTAGTGATTTTTGGTTCACGGAGAATGTCCAGTAATGTCTGGCGACGACAGCTACGGAAAGAGTGACTACTGGGTGTGTTCTTGAGCAACCAGCGATGGTGTGTGGGAAAATGTCTATAGCGAATCATGATGTTTTACAGGTGTTTCAATGTTCATTATAATGTATACATGTATTGTATGTTGTTTGTGTTGCGAGAGCAATTGATAATAATATACAGGGTTGTTGTTTGTTTGTTTTTTGATCGAGTTTATACTGAAATAACTCAAAGACGGTAAGAGATAGAAACATTCTGTTTTCAAACAATTAATCCTCATCCATTTAAGTGTTTTTCTGGTACAAAAATCAACCGATTTCCTTGACAGACTGCGCGAAAGCGCCAGTTTTCACAAACTGACCCCAATTTTTAGCACGAAGGAATGTCGCAAATCTTGCATTTCTCAAGAGCGTCTTGTGCGTCCACAGCGCAGGTCACGTGCATCAGTTCTGAGAAAATTCCAACTGAACATAACAAGAAAAGCATAATCCAAAACTCAATCAGAGCTTAGTACAATGCACCGAAATTTGGACGAAACTGCTCATGTGAATTGCTATGACTATGACAATAAGGATAGCAAGAAGTCGATTTGGGAATTGCAATCTGTCCGTGCGATTAAAAAAGACGACTTCATTAATGTGATACACTGAGAAACATCCACCGCTCTCTAACTCTAAACAATAAAACACACATTTCATTTTCGTAAGACGTGAAGCCAGAGCTTGGTAGACATTATGTGTGGATAAACAGTTTTAACCAACTTTTTTCAACAGTGAGGAATAGGAAGAAAGGACCGTGTGTGCGAACGCACCGCTCTACAGGCTTACTACTATTATATTGTATATTTAATTTTGTACATGGAGTAAACGTGTACTAATATGTTAAATGAAAAAAGTTGATGAAACGACGATTATCAATATTTTGTTTCGTTTCTGTATTTATCCACAGCGGCAGCCTACGCAGGATGTGTATCCCACTCGAACCGACGACAGACATACAATGCATTCAACCAATCTGCACTTTTGTTTAAAGTAGTTGCACACTCTAATGTGCTAAACTCTCCTGATGACTTCATGCTTTCACATGAAAGCTGATTTTTCTTTTTGAAAAATCTTTTCACCACCTCTTATTAATTTTTTTTTTACGCGTTTGTTCTTGTTACCGGTGTTGCATTTTATTTGAGGCTACGACTTGATGAGGCACGGGCCTTCTTAACATTTGAATTATGTATAGACCTATTACGTTGTGCACGTTTGTTTTACGATGCTGTCGACACTTGATAGTTTTGCTTCACTTTCCAAAGGAGAGGTTCTGTCTCATGTCTTTGAATAATATGACTAAGAAAGTAAGAAAGAAATTGAACTCTTGAGATTGGGTAATGGCATTGACATTTTTGCAGGTTTCTTCCAACCGGAAAAAGGGATACATGGATTGTCGTAGGAAGGAAATGTTTGTCCTCTTTCTGGGTAATTTTCTTTCGCAGATGAACGTTATTGTAAGTATAGTGTATATTATGTCAATCCTTACTGATGAATACGAAACGATCACAGTACGAGTATGACATGTATTACATTTGTACTGGTTATGTTCTTTTTCAGTACCCCACGGCCTCTGCCTATGCACAGAGTGGTCACCAGAGTTTCAATGCAGCTGCTCGGTATGACGCAAATTTTACAAGTTGGTCATGAAGAAGTTCTTGTCAAGATTCAAGTTTGTTTGGAAGAAGAAAGACATGAATCTCAATCAATGAGTGTTTTGTTGTACATGATGTATAAACTCGGATGTGCCTGACGGCTGACCCCGCGTTTTTTCTGCTTACACCTTGGATACCTGTCATATATTCTTCGAGGTCTCACCATATAGTACTTCCATCAAGCCAGATTGGTTGCTGTTCTTCATTGTTTCTTCACCCAGCGCCGAATGGCCAGTAACCATGTGTATTTTGTCCTGTGAAGATGACTTGTGTCAGAATTTAATTTGGTCTATTCAAGCACTAATACTTCTGTATGTAGGACAAAAAATTCGAATGGACTATTTTTGCTACATACAACGTACGGTATGTTAAAAGAAATGAGCGGGTAGGTAATCACTACCATCATCAGCAGGTCGGCGGGAAAACCCTGAATGATGGCCTTATTGGAAAAGGGAATGCAAAGTACGCCTCGGATGCTTTTACTTTGAGAATTCAGCGTTGATTGCAAGATGTCAGGGCACACTGACTGTAGAACTTCACGAACCACATCAGACGACAGACTTGCAATCTGGGTGCACGGAGTTGAGCAACGTTCTGACCATGTCCGGGGCATTCAGGCTACAATGTAACATGGTCGCACACTTTATCCCACGCCTGCACACAGCTCCATGAAGATCTCTCTCTCAGACTTATCTCCGTGACGTCACTGCTCTTCCGCCAAGGTGACGACAGAGCGAGAGCAGACGGGAGCAGCAGCCATCTTGAAACACAGTGCCAATGAGTGATCTACCTTGTTTGCCCCTGCTGTTCAAAGGGCCACCCCATTTCCGGAAGCGAGTGATACACGTAGTCTTGCTATGTGACTGCTGGAAACTGCTTTACGTACAGTCTGCGTGGTGAATGGTGAGCAGCAGGGAAGGCGGACGGGCAGAGAGCTAGCAGGCAGGCAGACTCAAGACACAGAGTACGTGATGAAGTGGAGACGAGAAGTCGAAAAAGAGGAGGGGAAGAGAGACCACCCATTGGGCTGCCCACGGGCTGCTGGGAAGTGACAGACATTGTTTGACTCTCGATGTAAGAGGTCGTGTGTGTGATGAACGCTGTGGGAACGGGATAGGGCCAGACAAACGTTCTGTTTTGTCCTAGTGTGTGTACGATTGCATGCCAGGGTGCATGTTTGTGATGTGTCCACCAGATAGCTTCTGATACACTCAGACTCCTGCTTGATAGTAGTCTACATAAGATAAAAACTAATTTGCTTACATGGTTGCATGTGTAGTCTTTACACATTTAGGCACCAAGTGCAGGCAGATGACTGAACAGGTTATACTAGTTATAGTACATGTCGTTGGTTGTTTTGCATAAGGGCGAATAGTACAAGTACTGTAGTGGGGTATTCGCCTCTTTCCTAAACAATCGGCGGTGTGTAATGTAATGGATAGACACAGGAATAGAAAAATGACTAGTAGGCATTTTTAGTAGGCCTATCTGTCTGCTTTTTGTTGTTCTTTTTTTGTTCACTCCCACAATTGATCAGCCCAGCTCCGTTGAATGATCAATGAATTGATCAATCTCTTTGATCAATATTGTCGTTATCTCATCTAATCACATTTGATATTATTTTGTTGCTTTTGTTAAAATTTGTTTCCTTTTATACAGTACCATTGAGAAATCAGTATTAAACCTAGTCTGACGTAGGAAATGAAGCATCTTGTAGAATTAAGAAATGTTTAGTCTGTTTTCACAGGGTCTGATTTTCTCCCCGTTGTATGCATAGTACAGTATGTAAATTATGTTGTTATATATTTTTCATTCCTTTTTTAAAAGGATGGGGTTTTTTTCTCTTTAATCCATGGGGCAATGAAGATTACCTTGCCTTATAAATCATAATAGGCCAATATGCGGACGTTGCACGATTTTAGTTCAATGATTTAGAAGACGATATGAGCAATCTGAATTGCCTTTTTAGCGTAAGCGCAGTGTAAACTGGCGGCCTGAACAATATTACTGTATGTCCCCATGCTCAAATCAACCATACATGGTACAAGACGCAGCAACAAGATGATTTTATATAATATCGAAATTTGTAATCGAATTGTCTCATCTGCTTATTGTAAACATTATACATGTATGTTTTTCGACAACTTTACGCCACATGTGGGAAGAGGAGGATGAAGAAAAGGGTGAGGAAGAGACAGAGGGAGAGAAGGAGAGTTGGAGAGAGAATGTGGCGCTTCTGTTGTTGTCACTGCAATATGACCATGGCAAATTTCTCGTCAGAGACCTATAAATTATCTCATTCTGATGTTGTAATGAGTATAAAGCGTTTTAATGATGAGCTGAATCAGCAGCATTTTCATGATCGACTTTTTGTTTCATATTTTTGTGTTGATGATGTCAATACTAATGTATTTTTACACTACATTATAATTTGTTTACGTTGTTAGAAATAAACTTTCTCTGATTCAGAGGTCACATTATAGTTCTGAAGGTGTTTGGTCAGGTCAAAGTTGTCTGCACTACATCTTTGTACCTGTACTATTAGGTAAGCTTTCATCTGTTTAGCAAAGCTGATCGCTGAATTTGCATCAGATAAAAGAAAAACACCGAGGAAAAAACAACAACACCCACCCAGGAACAAGGAGAGATGTCCATGCTGTACCAGCCAGTCACGTGTTGCGTTTTCACAATTAGGCCGACCCGCTGCACCAGGGAGGCATCGACTGTGACGCCATCGGTTGCCGCCAACAGCGACTACTATTTTACTACATTTCTGTCACAGATAAAGCGCTTTTCCTTGGGTTTTGGGTTGTTTTTTGCATAATATATAGATCTATGTCTTTTTTTTTTTTTTTTACCAAAGGTCTCTGTTTCCCATTCCACCGCATAATTAGGCCTACCGGTGTAATGTAGCTTGTCTTCCCGTAGCCTGGAAATGGCGAAGACGACATGCCTCTGTCGTTGACATCCACCTCTTGGGTTTCTTTTTTCTCTGTATTTAGGTTTTTATTTATGTTCTTTGGGTGTAAGTGCCCATGTGTGTGTGTGTGTGTGTGTGTGTGTGTGTGTGTGTGTGTGTGTGTGTGTGTGTCTGTCTGTCTGTCTGTCTGTCTGTCTGTCTGTCTGTGTGTTGGAAAGGATGGGGTGGTAAGGGCGAATGGGAGTGGTCAAAATTGCTGCTTAAGATGCCAAAAAGCAAGCACTTCTGATTCAGCAACAGGAGGGATAACGACCTACAAACTGTGTAAACAACATTAAAAGGAAACGTTTTCTCCTACGTCATAAAAGCAAATAAATTGATACACATATGTAAACAAAGCGAAAGGCAAAAGACAACACTGGCCTTGTTTCTGAGTGTATGACTGTTCATGACACTATTACCCCCTACAAATTCCTCCCTTTCGCGCAAGTACATTTTTCTCTCTGACCAGCTTCTCTTGAAAGATAATATTATGGGCGGAAACATTTAAACAAACACCGAGCAAACGCAAACATTAATTACACCCTCATAATCATTCCGAGTAGGAGTGTGCGAGTAATCGAGTAGGACTCTAGTACTCGAGTATTTACGCCTTTCGAATGCTCGTTCTAGTAGTTTTCAATTACTCGCGTACTCGTTCGAGTCCTAAAGCTCCGAGTACTCTAGTAATTACTCGGGTGATTCCTTACATGGAAGCTGTTTGCTCAACGCCATAAGCAAATAGGCAAAAAAGGGCGAGAAAAGGAAACTTAAAAAGAAATTGAGCCAAACTCAGGTTTCGAGTGATGAAAATTACTCGAGTACTTGAGTGTTCGCGTACTTACTCGAGCAGTTCTGAAGTACTCGAATTCGGACTCGAGTCCAAAATAGCTGAACTCACACCCCCTTATTTTCCCGAGTCCTTCATACGGCGGCCGTGTAAGCTGATAACTGTCGCCCTTGTTGCCTCTCGCTGTGGTGGTCTCTCTTTACCTCCAGCGATAATCCGTTTACAGCTGTCAGCCAGCGTGTTGTGACGTCACCCTAGCTTCCTTTGATGTTCCCAGCTGTGGCGTAATCTTCATAATTTGGTGAGTGGTGTCGGGCCACCAAAACGTTGGTGTACCCACTACTCTTCTACTACGGTACTCTGTACCAGCGTCGGTGGTTTGAATTTTAATGGTTCAGCTACCAGCCTTCCACACTAAGGACGTGAGTTCGAGGCCCACCTGGGCAGTTTGCTTCAAGTATTTTTATGTCCTTTTTTCTACTGCACAGTGTCCTCTCAGCCCGGGTTGGCATCCAGTGTTGCAAGGCGCATACCCCCCCCCCCCCCCTCCCCCAATGGACAGAGTATGAAATCCAGACACTCGTCAGAATAGGCCGATCTAGACATTCTATAGAATGCCTGAACATTAGCCTTCTTCACTCATAATTTAGGCATTGTATAGTACAACGAAACCCGAAAAATCAGAATAAAAGCCAACTAGAAAGAAAAAAAGCAAGCCAACTCAAAGCAGATGTACAAAAACGTAACAAGAAGTCTGCAAAGGAAGGCAGAAAGGGAGAGGTTTGGTTTGGTAATCAGTTTTATGCCCCCCGCAACAATGTAAGGTCATTTGATAGAGGGGCCACTTCGAACCTGACTTTTAGAGCCAACCCGGGCTGAGAGGGACAAAAATACCAGAAAGAAAATTAACCCAGATCGTCCGAACGTAGGATCGATCTCGAGTGTTCCGCATGACAGGCGGAGAGCCTAACCATTACACCACAGCACCGGTAAGAAGATTGGAACAACCAAGCAAACAAGAAAAAGAAAGAGACAGTTGAGCCCCCTCCCCCGAAGAAATAGATAAACAATACTATTAATATTATTATAAGGGCGTAGAAGTTAAAAGGCCAGCATACATAATGAACAATGGCGACATGTTTTAGAGAAAGTTGGCGTTAAAATTGCACTATATACAATGTACACATACTGTACTACGAAAAATGTTCTGCACTCAAAAGTATGAGTATGAGAGTAGGCTATGTCACTGTCTGTCATAACAACATCTGAAATCATCTTCTAGGGGGAAAGCACCCATCTGAATACCCCACCATGCATTTTATTAACCCCCCCCCCCCCCCCCCCCCCAAACAAACAAAAACAGGAGAAATTTTTTTTAACATGTAATGTAAGCTACATGGCCTTCTCTACCCGCTGAGCGTGAAGTCCACGCCTCTGTGTAGGCCAAGCTGAGAAAGTCAAGCTAGATCTACTTCACTTGTGCATTCTTCCCCCCATCCGCTCCTCCCGATAAGAGCCGTGGAGTAAAGTGGCTGCTTAGTTTACTCATTCCACTGATTAAAAGGCTAATTCCGCCGATAAACAGCGCAATCTGGGGACCACCCCTATCTGGAAGCCGCGGTAGTGGGGATGGCGCCCGGTGGCCACCCGCGAGTCGTGACGCCACTCACTCGTTGCCCAGATTGGGTAGAATCTACTGCCACTGTACTGTCAGACTTTCTGAAGAAAGGAAAAAGAAAACTCGTTTGAAATTAAAAGGGGCCTTTCTGTACAATCGTCTTATTTTCTTTCTTAATGTTTTTTTTCTTTTTTTAGTTCTTGACCGTGGCAACCCTTACATTAGCAGTGTGTTGCTGATGCTGTTAATGGGCTTGTTGTTTTGCGGGCTGCTTAAAAATAAATAGATAAATAAATTCTTTTTTTATTTCTTCTGTACATTCGAGAGGCAACAATGAAGCCTACTAGAGGAAATTTATTAACCGATTGTATTATTGCGCTGCGCATCTTGCTTCGGATCGTGATTAGATGTTAGCCTATATTATGTTATGTTTGTATGTTATAAAACCAGCACTCTGTGATTGTGAGCTTAGCTTAAAATGTCAGATTTTTCCGAAATACTTTGTGATTTTTGCAGTTTAGCACCTGGTCTGGACTGATCACTGCTGTGTTTTGGTTTGGGGGGCGGGGTGGGAGGGGAGGGGGGGGGGGTAGTGAGGGATTTTTTATTTTTGTCTCTTGAAAGGTTGGGTGAACATGTACACGCCTCGGTCCGTTATCGGTCTCAGATTACTGACTTCTTGACATCATTGCCGCTGTTTCTGCGAGACCGTCAATGTCTTAGAACCGCCAAATCACGCGCTGCCACGGAACCAATTTTCGCCGTTTTTGTTTGTTTTTCTACGTTTCGCTCGTCTTGAGCCAAACCGGCAAACGGACCTCCCTCGACTGCTGGAAAGTCATGGCAGGGACGGGGACCAGGAGCGAGATGTGAAGTGTCACTGTAAACCAATTAGACAGCTCGCGCGATAAACTCGTTATAAGTAATTATGTTTAGTCCTAATAAAATTAATCCTGACCTTAAATCAGGAGCTTCCTCCCTGTTAGCGAGGCCATCAACACAGCTGACTAAATAAAGAACCGAGTATCTGCAATTGTAGGTGGAATTATGTGTTGTTTTGTAAGCCTAATTGAAAAAAATGTATCTAATTTTATGTAAAGAGCTGCGTCTTCCTACCTCTGTACCATACATACATAGATAGCCTATATCAGTTTTAGTCGAATCATTGAATGATTGGTAGAGATAGGAGTAGGCCTGCCTACATGTATTTAACAGACTTGAAACAGTCAAGGTTTTTTTTCTTTGTGGCTTAAACAGCTAAAGAAGCTGGTGCCTATACAAATACATGTAGATAACTTCAAACAACAACGATGAACCGGGTACGGCAACATTACAAAATGTTAGATACAAGGTTTCATCCAAACGACAGAACAGCTGACATGGAGGTGTTTAGAGAAGCGAGCGCCGGAGTAGGGAGCTGAGTTGGTGCCATCCCATTCCCACCAACCGAATCATTAGAATGCGAGTCATTTCAATAGTGCGTGTTGATAAGAGGTTGCGATTATTGTACATGTAGCTTTGGGAAAATTATCCCAGGAAATACATGTAGTGTGAACTCAGTGTAAGACTTCTGGGGGTCGGCTAGACAGAATTAGAATACACTAGATCTTTTATCAATTGCATCCTTGAGAACTGAAAACGTTTTGGTCATGCCAGGACAAGCTGCACTGCACTTGGGACGTAGAGGTGTAGTTTTATTTGTTTCTTCTTTTTTATTTTCCCTTTTTTTTTAGGGGGGGGGGGGGTGTATACAA
>JAUKPP010268696.1:0-11357 GCA_032273245.1 Phyllaplysia taylori
AGCCGGGTACCCATTCACACCTGGGTAAAGTGAGGAAAATTCGTGTAAAACGCCTTTCCCAAGGACACAACGTCGGGTCCGAGCTGGGATTCGAACCCGCAACCTTCCAATTACGAGTCCGGTAGTCTAACCACTAGACCACCGACGCCACAATAGACGACAAACATGATTAGAATCCATCCATGAAGTGAACTGTCTCACAGTCATGTACAAGAAATAAGGTATAACATTTTTACATGGCATCATTAATAAAAAAAAAGTATAGTAAAAATATGCGAGTTTTTGTTTTTTCCCTGTAAAGTGTTGATAGTGCCATAAAACCTCATTAGACAAACATACGTGATACTTTCTGTTGTGTTTTTCTCTCAGGCCCTACTCAGGCAAATATGTGAAGTGGAAAGAAGAAGGTGTGTACAACTGTGTGGTGTGTGGCGTTCAGCTCTTCTCCTCCGACTCCAAGTACGACTCCCACTGTGGGTGGCCCGCCTTTTCTGATGTGATGGCCAAGGAGAAAGTGGTCTTAGAGGAGGAGAATCTTGGAGGTGAGCATCTTTTATTTTTCTTGGGGGGAGGTTCTCATGAAATGTGAGCTGCTGTTAATGTCTATGACTGTGACAAGAATGTGCAGCTCCTGTCATGACAGATTTTGGGGAATGTTGATGAACTTCGTCACAAGTTTCAGTGTCTGTTTTCAAAAGGGCTTTATTTTTATTCCTTTTGTTGCAGATAGGGTTCCCCTTCTGGCTCTATGACTACAAAGTGTTATGAATTACTTTTGTCCTGATTTTCTTCCTTACTAGTGCCGTGAAACATCAACAAAGCACACGAACATAGGCATAGTAACTTGACTTTGAATATTTTAAGAGCTTCATGACAAAGGAATTGTAAGAAAAATAATGAAAAGTTCCATGATGTCAATTTTGCTAATTAATTATGATCAAGAATGTTTTGGCTCAGAAAAAAATTACAAAGCGGTATAATTGTTCTTAAAATCATGTTTTTCCCTTACAAACATTGTCAAATAAAAAGTTTATTTTGTTTAATGCTTCAGGTTTGCAAAGGATGGAGGTGAGATGCCGAGAATGCCAGGCACATCTTGGCCATGTGTTTGATGATGGGCCCAAACCAACAGGCGTGCGGTACTGTGTCAACTCCTGCTCTCTGGATTTCCGTAAGCACACCACCGTCTAGAGGATGACAAGCAAGCACACTAGGGTGTAGGAATGGTGGATGCAACTCCTGTCACAAGACAGAATTTGGGGGATGTCGCGAAGTTTGTCTGAAAGGACAGGAGTTGACCACACAATCAATTTTAGTATTGTCTTCACTGGCAGGGACGTTTTTTTGTTCAAGTTCTATAACTGCCAAGACTATGGGCATACGGAATATGTTTGCAACAACATTGGGTAAGATTGTAGGAATATGTTGCCATGTATCATATCTCGTAACTCGTTCAGCTTGATAAGAAATGAGTTGAAACTGTCGAGTTCATGATGATGCTCCCTGTGGGAATTTCTTGTTAGCATTTACATGTGAGGTTACAGAGAAGGTTTTGTGAGTAGTTACATAAACAGAGATGCCAACCTTCACGAATTTCATAGCAATCTCCACCATCATGAAAAACTTTGAATTCTCACATTTTTTTCCCCTATGTCTGCATTAGTTGTGCTGGTAAGGTCAAGACCTTGCTAAACTATTCATTGGTCTGGGACCTTTGGAGTCACTGTTACTGTTAGTCGACTTTGAGAAGGGGAATCTTTATGGGAAATTGTAGGGAAATGAGATGAATTACTTGGCATCAATTTGGATCGTTGGGTAACTCTTCTAACTATTTTTAATTTGGAATGAACAGTAGATGACAAAACATGAAATAAGTTGTCTCTTGGTGCAAAAATTCATATTTCACAAAAGAGATTAGAATCTCACTTAAAAATGTATGAAATCTCATTAAAATTACTTTTTTAGCGTTGGCAACTCTGATTTACATGTGAGGCTACAGGGAAGCTTTTGTTAGAATTTACATTGATATTTTATGGAGAATATGGCAGAGGTTATTGTACTAGAAATAGATCTACAGTTAAACAAATTATTGCAGTTTAAGATCAATATCTTCTTTTAAAAAATGGCATCCAGAATGCAAAAAACATGCACTGTAATATGAGATACTGAAATAGTAGTAAAGTAAGTTTTCAGCCTAGGTTGTTCCTTTGAAATCTTCCTCTACTCTCCACATCTATTAAATGGAACCTTTCTTTTTTTCTCTCTGTTTGAGAGCCACTGTCATCCTGGCCTGGATACTGAAATGACACACTTCTTTCCTGCTGAGTTGATTCGTATTATGGATTGGAATCTGTATGAAAACTTCTTTATGTATTTCGTTTCCAACCTTGGTTTTTCCTCTGGAATTTCCCTCTGCTCTCCACGCATATTGAATCGAACCTCTCTTTTTTTATCAGAGTGTTTCTATTAGATGTATGAATATGACGACGACGTGTAAGGTTAGATAAAATATGGTATAACCAGATAGTTTCGGAAGTTCTATTACATTTTTTCTTTTAAGCCTTAGGAGTCACTGATGAATTTTCTGTGATGTGTAATGGTGGATAAAAAAACAAACAAACAAGATGGACTATGTTGCAGCAAGATAGTTTTGGAAGTTCTATTACATTATTTCATTTACACCTTTAGAGTCACTGATGTATGTTCTGCGATGTGTAAGGTCAGATCAAACATGATGTAGCCACATAGTTTTGGAAGTTCTATTACATTTTTTTTATATTTACCTTAGGAGTCACTGATTTATGACTATTTTAAAAGGTTTATATCATGGGTGCTTCATGCGTTGTTATATGCATGCAGGTTTGGAAGTGTTTATGACAAGAAAAGGCTGTGACAAGCTGTGATAGATCAAGAGAACTTATTTTTGCCACAAGCTGCCGTGGGATGATCAAATTTTCTGCAAGAAATCGCAGCATCTATGGAGGTCGTATGTCTCAAGGTACCCTTCATTGTTTATGGGGTGTCATCCTTGTCAAAACTGCATTTTGTTTTTGTTTCACTATGTTTATACTTGTGCATTTTGAGTCAATTCTGTTATTTTTAAGAAAATTTTTCTTTTGTCCACGTCTGAATCTTACTTTGTGCTATTCATGCAATTTTTCATGCACCTATTTCATGGCAATTTAACGAGGATATGTTTGCTTGTTTTTCACCTTGACCTCAATTTTCACCTTTGACCCTGTTATTCTTTCATCCCTCGTTCTGCCTTCCCATTTCTTTCCAATATGCAAATACAAGAGCAAAAACGAGTGGACACCACACAGGGACAGGATTACTGATGTCAAAACTTGAAAGTGTATGCACTAATGATTTTTGTTGAATCCTACTTTGTACAAATCTCCATATTTTTACTCATTTGTTTCTCAACTGTTTTGCTTGTTATATATACATGTTGATATACTGTCAAGGGTTCTAGATCTGCAGACAAAACTGACCACCCAAACTGTCACTTCTGCCTTAGTTCTTAGATCTTGTGTACTGGAGACAGTAGCCTCTAACTGGTTTTATTTCTGCGAGTCCTACCGGGCATATGAAGGGCTTCATGGAAAAAAAAAAACTTGTCATGTCAAATTTTTGTTTTAGTTAATTGAATATTTTATGCTACAAATGTATTGGATTTACTGTAGATTACATTGTCATGAAACCCACGCAGGAGAGATGAGATGATTCAAACAAATTGCTCGGCAACATGAGATTTTTCTGTTGGAACTTGGGCTTTGACTGTGTATGACATGAAATTCACTTTTTTCTGGAAAACAAAACTTGTCATGAGTGTGTTCTCTATCCATTTTCCTGCGCACCTGTCGTGGTAAAACTTTTTTAAATAGCCCTTAAATGTGTATTTTCTTGTTTTTGTGGACCCCCCCCCCCCCCACCCTCTTCTTAACTAGGACCCATGAACAAAGCTCTTGAAGTTCATGACAATCTGCCCTCAGATACTCCACAAGGTCACTTGGTCTGTTCATTAAATCACATAATTTACTTGCTATTTGGTATCATCAGAAAGCTTTTGTCCTCGTTAACTGCCCCATTTTTTTCTCCTCTATTGTGCATGAGATGTTGTTCTCTAAAGTAGACCTGCTACGGTTGGTGAATTTAATTCATAAAGATAAATTTCCAGCTTCAAATAATTTGGAATTTTTATTCTGAATAGACTAGGTTTGTATAGAAATAGTTTTACCATCAGATTTATGATAGAAAATCTACTTGGGACTGAAAGTCCGGCACATATGCTCAGAAACCGATTCTGTAAATGAAGGTCACAAGTTCCTCCATCGAGCCCTTCATTTGGCTTCAGTTTTGTAGAGCAACTGTTTTGTGTTCGGACTTGTATTTGTAGTGGGATGGCTTCACCGTCACATTTAAAAAAATTTCCTTCAAAATGTGTGCATGCATCGGTTGTTTGTTTGTTCATTTGTTTACTTCAAGCTCAGAGTTTTTCTGAGAATCGGTATCTATGCACATAGCTTTGAAAGTATCAAATGACCACAGTGAATTGCATATATGTTTGCGTATGATCGGTTCGATAAATTTTTAAACTTTTGATCATCAAATGCAAATAGAAGAGAGAGAAACTTTTTTTTCCATACTTTCTATAGACCTACAGCTTATCTGTTATGATCATAATTAGCCCATTTACAATGTAATCTTTTACATTTTTAAAAAACTTAGTTACTGAAACGTAACATACATTGTTAACATATTGTAATATTTGAATAAAAAGTTAGATCTGTAAACTGTCTAAATTGTGAAGAGTCACCGTGGGTGAACTTTTAACTGTTATTGTGATATCTATGGATTCAGACCAAAGATCTCAGAGACACTTTCAAGCATATTGTACAGAATTTTACACAATTGTTGAAGATAAAAAGCAATTTCTTTTCCCTCGAGGAGTTTTAAAGTAGTGATGATAAGACAATTCTATTCACTGCTGACCTTATTCAGGTAACTGTTGTTTTTCTGCGGAATGTTTTCCCGATTGTTTTCAATACCAGATCTGCTATGGTGGGTGTCTTTGAGGAGTTCATGTCCCTACTCAGTACTTCAGCTGGAAAAACCCAGGGTTATTTTTATGCAGTGCAGTGAGGTAGCAGTTTTGCCCCCACTATTACGGGGAAAACCCCAGGTTTTTCGAGAGGAGTAAGTACACTGTTTTTAGTGTAAGGGACAGCTCTAATATAAGATCCCAGTTTCCAATTATTTGTGCTTATTACCGGCGCTGTGGTGCAATGGATAAGCTCTTCGCCTACCATCAGAAGACCCAAGTTTGATCCTGCAGTCGACGAACTGCGTTTTTTGCTGCTGGGATTTTTGCCCTCTCAGCCGGGACTGAATCTGACAGGCAGGGTCGAATTAGCCTGTCTCTTAAATGACCGTACAGTGTTGTAGAGGACTTAAAACGGGTAACCAAACCAAACACTATTTGAGGAGATTCTCATGACGAAGTTTTTCATGCCGAAGATAGAATGTGACTAGACCTTTTATCTACTATCTACACTACGGTATTGTAGACCCTGGAGACTTGGATCTTATGTTTTATCATAATGAATAAACAGAATTTTTGTGTTAATTTTCTATTGCTTATGAACTTATGTAGGAGGATGTAAATTTGTCATATTGTAATTAATACTGTGTAATGACAAAGTTACATGGACAAATATATCCAAATGCGTGAACCGAATGTCCATGTAAAATATCAAAGCATTTGTTCATGCCCTCAGAAATTTGTCAAAGCATTGCACTTTGAGAAGATGTATAATATGTTCTTTATGAAATGTTTGAAGATGATATGTGATGATCAGCTACTGCTTTTGGCATGTGGAATTTTACAGACCAGCTTAAGCTTTACAATGTGCAATATAAACAGTGTCCTGCCGTTGAACTGATTTCTCTTTTTATGGACGGGAATTTTTCAGGAGGATTCTTTTTTGTGTCTTTGGAATATATCTTTGGAGAATCATTTTTATTGAGCATGTTGGAAAAAAAATCACACACCACTACCACTAAGCGCAGTATAACATACTTTTAGTGGATGAATGAAGAGAAATTTTCAACTGGACTCGAGCCTTCCTTTTTCAAGTCCAAGAATATGTCAAAGAAGAAATTATGTATGAGTATAAAAAACAACTCTTAAACATTTTTTGATCAGTGAAACTGTAAAGTTATTATGTACATGTATTTAGGTATATTATTTATGTACAGGCCCCAGCTTCTTTAGCTGTTTTAGCCTAACACCTTTTGTCTCAGCACCTTTTGATTGCTTTTAAATGACATGTTAGGTGAAGCGACATTAAAAGTAAAAGTAAACTTGTACAGTAGAACCCGCATAGGTCAACATTGCTGGGACTATTGAAATCACGTAGAATAAAGAGAAAGTCGACTTGAGGGATGTTGATGAAGTAAGAAAGAAAAGGTTGGGAATTCCAAAACGTGTCGACTTACGCCGAATGTCGGGTTAACAGACGTTGAGATATGCGGGTTCAACTGTATAAAACTGTTGTGAGATGGTTGGCCACAAAGGTTTCTGTACAATCAGGCACAAAGCTCTTCCAGCTATAACGTATTGTGTTCAAATGTTGAAGGGTATTGAAAGTGGCTACCTGGGAAAGTCAGAATGTGTTCGTTAGCATCTTAACTCACTCTGTCCCGACCCCTCCATCCCTCCACCCCTCCACCCCTCCCCCAATCTCCGTCCCTCATGATTGCCTCTCCCCCCCCCCACCCCCTCTCCTCAACTCTTTCACCCTCATCTATGCTGGTGGTCAGGAGTTACCTTTGTGGAGTTTGTGTTGGTACCTCTGTTAGATGAGGATGGTAGTGGCTCTCCAACAGAGATGCTACAAGTTGGGATCCTGAAGGATATGAGAGAGGTATTTGTAATGCATTTTGGTTTAGGGTACCGGGTAGTGACTTCTTTCTTTGCTTTAATACTTCCTTTTAAGGGTCACAATTGTCCTAATATACTTCCTGGCGCTGAAATGACCTTGTGGTATCAATAATGCAATAAGAACTAGTACATTGTTTGCTCTTTGTGATATTTCCGAAGCAAAATTTCAGCTTGTTTTTGTAAAAATTGTTGTAATTTCCACAAATGTTATCAGATTGAAGTAAATCTTTGCCCATATGGAGCCAGACAAATGTTCTTTATGGCAATGTGAATGTTGTGGTGCAGCTCTCAAGGACAACAGAGTTATGGCCTAAAAACTGTCAAGTTACTTTTACACATTAGTATATATCATCCCCCCGCCCCCTCTCTCCTCTCCCTCCCTTCATCCCTTTATTACGTATTCTTGTAAGTGATACTAAGCAATAAGAACCTCCAGTACACACATTGTAGGCCTACCACATTTATCCTACACCAGAGGTACTGATTTTCCAGATAAATCTTGGAAACTAGATAACTGAACCACTCTTGTGTCCATCCTAAGCAATTCAACAGCTAATAAGCAGGGCAGAATAATTGGATTTCCGGATTTTTGTTTTTATCCAGTTGGCACTTCTTATACACTACTTGTTGGAGAATATCTTTTCTTTTATCTGCATACGAGGTTGGATTTTTTTTTGTGTAACAATTCCAATGGCATTGTTCATACACGTCCTGTTTTAAGTGTAATAATTTTAGTTGAAACAATGTAGAAGAAGGTTAGTTTTTATATTATTACTTTATTACAATGAGGACTTCTTGTATTCTTGTTTGTCACATATTTTTTTTTACTTATTTGACTATGACGGAGAGTTTGTAGGTTGTTGGTTTTTTTTAGTGGGGTTTTGTTTTATAGTTTTCTTATATTATTTTTCTATGCTTAGGAGTTTTGTGTAGGAGATGTATGATCTGAATTTGATTTTTTTTTTTAACTTGGACGAATATCATTGTCATTGAAAAAAAGGTTATCTTGGTATCGTAGAACTCGCCCCTTGTGTATCGTTTCTTGTGCATGTATTCGCATTTGATTTGATATTATTAATATTAACATAGGTTTTCCTTTTCTGCTAATCAAAAACATCAATGCTTTTACTTGCCGAGGATGCGACTAGTCGAAACATTTTATTTTAAAATCTTTTTTTACAGTGCATGCGTAGTGAGTGGGACGGATGCGACCCTCAACCTATTGGTTTGTTGTATAACTTGTGTTGTTTGCCAATGGTGTTTGTTTGTGTACGTGTTTGTCACAAACAAATCGTCATAGTCACTCCACCTTTGCCGAGGTCACATTTGCTTGTCTTGAAGGAACAAGCGAAGCCAAGTTTACTTCATGAATGCGGAGATTTTTTCTTTTACATGTACAGCAGAACCTTGGTGTTATGAAAGATTGTAAAGGGAATAAAAGGGACCACTCTTCTCCTCCATCTTCTAGGAAATGTGTCTCGGTGGGCAAAATATTTTGGCTGCTTAGTAAAGAAGTAGAAGCCATGTTGCTTGCTGTTTTGTTTACTCTAAAAGGTTGCCTGCCGTTTGGAGACGTCCCTTATTTCCGGGACACAATTTTCCCTAAGTGTGGGATCTTTACTCTTTTATGGTCTGTGGTATTATGTGACTTGCTTTAGACGTACACTCGACAATTACGTTCACTTCCTAAAGCCCCGGTCTCATGTTGTAGTTTTAGTCTTTATATGCTACATGTATATATCTAAAATGTACCATGTGTAGCATACTTTGGACTATGAAGTTCATTTTTCAGAGATTTGTTCATCAAAACTCAGTTTTTAACGTGCATGTACCTGATGCATTTTCGTTATGAGGAAGAAATGAATTGGCAAGAGACAATAAGGCCGTTTTACCGTAACTTAGAAAGTGAGAGGGTGTGTTTCTCTAACCATTTGCTTCACTGATGATAGTAGCCACTTTCCCGAGCTTGCTGTGTATACTGATCTTAATCGTATAGACAATAGAATCCGCATACGTCAACATTGCTGGGACAATTGAAATCATGCCGAGTATAGAGAAAGTCTACTCAAGGGAATGTCGATGTAGTAAATAAAGAAAAAGTTGGGAATTTCAAATCGTGTCGATTTAAGCCAAATGTCAGGTGAACAGATGTCAAGGTATCCGGGTTCTACTGTAATTTTTTGGCTTATTGCATACCTCGGCTAAGACATCCAAAATCTTGGGTCTGAAGAAACGGAGTAACTTTTACTCAGAGGTGCCAATTTTCCGGATAAATCCAGAAATCCAGATATCTGAGCCACTCTTGTGTCCATCGATAGCGATTCAACAGCGGATGAGCAGGGCAGAATAACTGGATTTCTGGATAATTTTTCTTATCCAGTTTCCACCTCTGTATACTGAGGTTTTTCTGTACTTGTTACATGTAGTAGAGAACTTATGCTCCAGGGTTGGAATTTTTAGATAAAGAATATTACATGTACTAATAGAATAAGATCCTGGGATCTTAACGAAAAAACTGAGCTGAAATTGTCAAAAATGACCTCGGCAAATGTGGAGTGACCGTGGGGAAATGACACTTGCTGGTGCTAACCATGACAAGGCTTTCACGACCTGCTGTTGTATGTATCATATCATACGGGGTGACAGGGGCAGGCCAGCATCACACAGACATACAACTCGTACACACTCATGTGCACACAGATACATGTCCTGCGGCCACTGCGTGAGGCATAAGTTGCATTTCTGCATGGCGCTTCCAAAATGGCCTAAGCCCGACTTCGGCTATCATGGAATAAACCCATTATATAATTCCTCACATCTCAGGGCATGGTTTCGTATTTAATTCATTTTCAAGTACTGATATGAGCCGTTTTCCTAAATGTTCATATTTCTATAGTGTCTTTAAATTCACTGCGACATAGACCGAGGCCAAGTCGGTTTTCTTCCATTATCTCCAGTGCATAAGATGAGTTAGTCCGTATTGGAAGCACAATGACGATTTTGGCCATCTTGAGCTTTTGGTATCACCCGGCAACCTCTTTGTTTCTCTTTCAACTGGCACCGGCATGGACCTGTTAGGGCTTTGTCCTCACTGAAGGAATTGCGACTTTTGGCTCATGTGGACACATTACAAGACGCAGGTCTTCTGGCTCACATACACCCAGAGTGCTCATATGTGCAGTACACATACACACATTAACACAGATGTGCAGTACACATACACACATTAACACAGATGTGCAGTACACATACACACATTAACACAGATGTGCAGTAGACATACACACATTAACACAGATGTGCTCATACTCACACACATGCACACATGATGCGTGTCACACAGCACTCATACGTACAGCACACATCGACGCCTGGGGGCAAGAAGTGGACATTTACACACTAGTGACCGTAACCATGATGCCTTGTTGATATGTTGCAACTTCATTTCTATTAGTCAACGAGAGCTCATTTTTTTACACAACATGCGCGATTGCTTTGATATGAACATTAGCGCAAACCATTTTTGGAAAATGAACGCTTGCCAACTCGTTGCCCCCAGCCATCCACATACAGTATACACATATTAACACAGATGTGTTCATCATACTCACACACATGCACACATGACGTCACTATAATAAATGTTTGATCAACAAAGAAAGCATTTCAATGCAGAAAACTATTTCCTCACGGCTGCTACTGTCACCCCTTATCGTGGGTTGTGAGACATATTTTTGTAACTGCAGTAATTCAGTGATGATATAATTCCTTCCTCCACATCTGATTTCACAATGGGATCTAAACCTTCAGAAGCCATTTTCTCCAAACAGCATTTTTACAGTTACAATAATACACCTCTCAACCCTCGCTATATTGTTGTGATGTTATCTTAGCTTAGGACTATGTAATGTAAGTAGAGACAGAAAGAGGCTACAGTCAAACCTGCCCTAGCAACCACCTGTCCAAGATGACCACCTGTACAAAGGACCACTTCTCATTTCACCCCTTGGGTCTTTTCTTTTTTTTTCTTTTCTATAAAAGTACCCTGTCCTAGACAACCACCTAAGACGACCATCTTTCTTCTCAACAAGGAGTTGTTGTCTTGGGCAGGTTCGACTGTAACTCCTTTATAATCAGTTAATGTTCTCTTACTGTAGTCGCTTGTAGAGCATTGCATGAGGCCGTTTTACCGTCTAAAGTTTTAGAACATGTTATGATAGGTCTTTATCAGCATGATATACATGTATACATATGTATATATATCCTTTTACTGTATGAAATCATCTGATGCTTTTGCAGTTGATGCTATTACTGAAGTTGTTTATTCTTTACCACGTCCTGGGGGGGGGGGGGGGGGGGGGGGGGGGGGGGGGGGGGGGGGGGGGGGGGGGGGGGGGGGGGGGGGGGGGGG
>JAUKPP010268719.1:0-11356 GCA_032273245.1 Phyllaplysia taylori
GACAGGCAGGGTCGAAGTGGCCCGTCTCTTAAATGACCTTACAGTGTTGCAGGGGACATAAAACTGGTAACCAAACCATTTTGTGTGTCACCTACTGTGGTGTTGTTGTTGTTGTTGTTTCACTTCCCACGCGATGCAGTACAATTTTCTTGTCATTTGGGATTTGTACTCTTATTAGTGTTACAGTCGAACCTGTCCAAGACAGGTATAAGACGACCACTCATTGTTGGTTGGAATTACAATGTATTGCAAATTATGAGAGGGGCTAATAACAACAGATGAATGGACTAAGATGGTCGCTTGCCACACTCATCCGCAGCTGAAAATTTGTTATCCGATGACCAACACGGGTAAGCCTTAACCTTGCGCAGTGCTGGTCAGCGAGTGTATAACTTGTAGGAGGGACTAATAATGTGTAACAACGATAGAAGAAAAGAATGGGTAGGCCTACTGGCGGCCAGGACAAGGGCTCATCACTCGCCTACAACGATAGGCACCCACAATTATGGTAACGTGTCGGGTGAAAGAGTTGAGTGGTCGTCTTGGGCAGGTTTCTGTGGCTGTTGCTCAGTAAAATAAGGTGGTCGCGGTCGCGTTGGACAGGTGGTCGTCTTGAACAGTGTCATTATATAGAAAAAAATCAGGGGGGAAGTGAGAAGTGGTCATTTATACATGTGGTCGTCTTAAACAAGTGGTCGCTAGAGCAGGTTCGACTGTACTTACATCTTTTGGGTTTTGTTGATCTCGAAAGGGAACATTTTATTTATTAGAGCATTCAGAACTTATTATGATGCAAGACGTTTAGGTAGACAACGTGTCCATGGCAATTGCCCAAGATCACAGAGGAAAATAACAGTCGAGCTCTTTGCAGAGCTTCATTTGCTACATGTATATATATATATGAACATGCCACAAGCTTCACATAGACCACCACCAACAACACAGGTTATGCATGAATAAAGAGTAATGACTTACATGATAAGTTGTAAGCTTTGCAGTCATTATCAGAATGGGTTTGGAGTTTGAGCAAGATATAATCTCTTGCAGTAAGCACATGTGTAGATATCTCTTGCCGTAAGCATGCATGAAATTACCACTATGAATATATTTCGTGGTAATAATAATAATAATACATAGCATTTATATTGCGCATTTCCATTTTCTCAAAAATGCTCAATGTGCATTACATGATGATCACATTTATAAAACTGCATGAAACTGTGGTTGTTTTGTTGCTACGAAAAATATCTTGCCATGGCCACATTGGGAAGTAGCTGTTATTGAATGGTAGAGAATATAAGAAATGGAATGGCTGCCATTAACACAGGTGACCGTTAATGCAGGTTTAAGCCAGGTTATACTGTAGTATCAATTTTATACTGAAACTTCTCTGCTTTTGAACTTTTTGTCTACAGGCTGGTACCGCCAGTGTGATCTTATTCCCCACACGACCGATGTGGACATTGGAATCTTTGTCAAAGATTTCCATGAAGAGATGATCCCAATGATGGAGAGTGCAGGGCTTGGCTTGATACATCGTTTTGGCAGGGTCTGTGTCTTGTTACTATTCACAATGTTCATATCTTTAGTCATCCAGTAGCTTTTTAAAGAGTATCAAGACCATAACCATGTGATGTTGATAATGGGAGTAGGCTACCCGAACAGTGAAATCTTTCCAAGATGACCACCAATTTTCGAGGAGGAATGTGGTCGTTTTTGACCAGTTGTAATTTTATAGTGACAATAGAAAAATATGCAAATAAGGAGCCAATAAAAAGTGGTTATATGCACAGGAAATCATCTTAGGCAGATGGTTGCTGAGTAGATTTGACCATTTATTTTGGATCAGTAATCTGAAAATTTTTAATTTTCACTGAGATGGGCAAGGGAAACAATGTCACCAACAAAGTTCTTTCTCATTTTAATTATGAAAAATTTTCCTTCATCCCCCCCCCCCCCCATTCCATCTCTGATCCCTGAAACAATGCAGAATTTATTAATAAACTTCAGTCATTCTGATGTCGAAGTAATCA
The DNA here is from genome assembly GCA_032273245.1 of Phyllaplysia taylori. Taxonomy (NCBI): domain Eukaryota; kingdom Metazoa; phylum Mollusca; class Gastropoda; order Aplysiida; family Aplysiidae; genus Phyllaplysia; species Phyllaplysia taylori. The sequence continues at coordinate 2,034 of JAUKPP010268719.1, forward strand.
TTTGTTGATATTTATTAACAAAATAATATACCCAATAATGCCTATTCGCCAGCGCTTATTCCACAGGCAGATCTAGTACATAATATATCAATAATAACATCAATTGTGCGACAAAACAAAAGGAAGAAATGCACTCGCACTTGGCAAGAACGATAATTAAACATCCGATTACTCATACTCGACATCAGATGACTACAATTTATGAACAAACTTCAGTCACTCTGATGTCGAAGTAATCATTTGTTGATATTTATTAACAAAATAATAAACATAATAATGCCCACTTGCACTTGGCAAGAACGATAATTAAACATCCGATTACTCGGATGTGTTACAGTACTCGTACTTGACATCAGATGACTACAAATATTAGATATTTCATGGAGAGAGAGAATAGAAATGAAGAGGCCGAGAGAGAGATGGGGAGGGTGAAATCAAATAGATATAATTAGAATGTCCTTTTTCTCTACTGTTCTTGTTTTCCTTATATCATAACCTAACAAATTTCTCATCAGAGATTAATACATGTTCTGATTCTAATTCTAATGTTTTAAGTTTGAAATTCATTTCAAAATACATTCTGTATGATTTAGAAACCTCTGCTTTCTATAGAACTGTTCCATCTTTTTCTACCCTCTCTCATTGGATGGATTGTAGGGGCTGTGGTGTGATCTCTTCTTTCTACATCCGTATCTATTTCCTGGTGCTAAAATGACCTGACAATATTGATTGTCCTGTAAAACTTAAATCAGTCAACCAACCTCTCTCTCTCCCCCTCCCTCACACGTTATGTTGCCTGGTGTATGCAGGAGTCTGACAGTCTTGAGCTGTCCTTCTTGTATGGCGACATCAAGCTGGATATTTTCTTCTTCTACATCACCAATGAATACACGTGGAACGGTGGGACACAGGCCAGTACGGGCATGAAGTTCAAGTGAGTTTTCACATGTTATTGTCATAGTACAGTATCGCTTGCCTAAAAGAGAACTTGGGAGACACCACATTCAACCGGAGTATACTAGAAACCATAGTTTAAAGAATATTATACAGCAATGTGTGATATTCATTAAATTGTGATTTCTAGTATACTCATGTTATAGTGTGGTGTTTGTCCTAGCTCTTTACTTTGTATTTTAAACCATCAACTCTTGAATCCTTGTGGATCCCATTGTACCGGCGCTGTGGTGTAATGATTAGGCTCTTCGCCTGTCATGTGGAAGACCCCAGTTTGATCCCTGATCGTGGGCGATCTGGTTTTTTTCTGCTGGGATATTTTCCCTCTCAGCCCGGGTTGACCCTGACAGGCAGGGTCGAAGTAGCCCATCTCTTAAATTACCTTACAGTGTTGCAGGGGACATAAATCTGGTTACCAAACCAATGAATATTATACAACACTGTGATGTTCATTAAATTGTGATTTCTAGTATACTCATGTTGTAATGTGGTGTTTCTTCTAGCTCTTTACTTTGTATTTTAAACCATCAACTCTCTTGAATCCTTGTGGATCCCTTGTATACGCTCCACTTTGGAGCACCACCACTCCCACTGACATTTCTCCTTGCCTAAGAGCTCATGCCTGGAGGGACAAGAAATGCCCTATCTTTAGCAGACAATGCTGTTACTCAAGTGAAGTGGTTGGCAGGGAGACATATTTGTGTGGTCTGCTCCTTCTACTTCCTTTTAAGTGTTGCTATTTTGGTAATTTTATTTCTGTCACTGAATTGACTTTGCACTGTCAAATTTGCTATAGTATTAGGCCTACTTAGAGGAAAGATGAGATGGAGGGCTTTATAGCAATGATAAGGTATTTGTACATAGAGGAGATCTCTGCAAAAAAGTTATTTTTAATATTCTGATGCAGGTTTCATTCATGTTCACATTGATGTAGGGACCTGATTCTGACAACTTTGATTGAGACGCTATCCCCTAATCAGTCCTGCAGTTTGTGCTGTCCATGATGTGAAAAATGCTGTGCTCAAAATGAAAAAAAAAAAAATGTTTATATATTATGATCTGCTGTCTGAATCTTGAGAAGCCCCATCCCTTCTGTTGCATTGTTGTCCTCACCAACTGCCTGTTGTCCTCAGGTACATCTTCCCACACTTTGGCCTGTGCTGGACAGAGTTCCTGGATCTGTGGCTCCGTGTTCCGTGCCCGACACTGCCGTACGTCCACGCCAACTACGGGCCAGGCTGGGCGGTCCCGGACAAAGCTTGGGACTGGAAGTCCAGCCCACACAATGTTATTGAGAACGGGAAGTGGCCGGAGAGTGAGTGGGAGGAGGTGATCCAACTGTATGAATGAGTTAACCGTAGATAGGCCATTCAAGACAAAAAACATTTTGCCATTTTTGTAAGAAAATATAAATTGAGAACATCACTTTTTTTTTTTATCTACATCATTTGTGATCTCTTTGTTGACCAGGATGTTGAGCACTACAATAATAATTTTCAATGATTCAGATCAAGAAATGTGAGATATTTTTCATGCAATTTTCGCACTAAATTTGAAAAAAATGTGTTTTATCTTTGGGGGCTAGCTGTTGTCTATATACGATCAGGTTGTTTGATTTGAAAATGAATTGAGAGAATGTTATGCAAAAGGAAGGTGTAAAAGAGCTGTGAATGAGAATGGTAATCCACCGCCATTTTTACATGTTCTGATATTCATTGATTTTTTTTGCTTTAGGTGACTGGGACTGACGTTGATATAGTGCTTTTCTATTTTTATAGAAATATTTATATATAAAACTTTTGTCTTTGTATTATTCTGTGTTTGGTGTATTGGTGACATTAGTCAGAGCCTTCTCATTGCATGGGGTTGGGTATTTAGTTATGCCACATTCTTTTATGTTCTGTGGGTATTTTACAATTCAAGGTTCAGAGCAGTGATGAAAGTGCCGAGCGCAATTTATGTAAAACTTAGATTTCAAGGGCAGGGGAGCAGACAACCTTGTCTTGAGATGAAATGGTATTGCACAAAAAGATATCGTGGGGTAGCAGTTCAATTATCGTAACTCTATTTTTGGTGAAAGTAACTTTTTGCATATTCCAAGGTACTGGCAAGACGCACATATCTTGTAAAAATATCAGAGTCCGATGATTTGTTTTTAAGAAAGACAGTAGTGAAATTTCATACTACTGTATCTTGATTAATATTGTAGCAAAAATTTGTTTTTGCCTCTCCTGTAATTTTGGAACAAAAGGGTTGCAATATTTAAGTTGCTGCCCCCCCTCGACATGTGAACGTACAACACTAGTAGTGGGATGCACGAAGCTAGTTGGCACTTTTTTCGACTAAGTGTTCCATTCCATAACCCGCAATACTCACAGTAGCCTACAAAACCACATGCTGGCGGAGTGAGTTAAGTTGAAAATTACTCACATATCGAAATTACACTTTTATGTAATGGAGCATTTAGTCGAAAAAACGACCGACTAGTTTTGTGCATCCCACTCTAGGTACACTTTGTGACAAATGGGCAAACTTTATAGATCTGGTGACGATAAAGTTATGTGCGCATGAAGACACATCTTATCCTGTAGGCCCTACTTGGCATTTTTTTAAAAATCAGTTTTTCGCTTTTCCTAACAAAAAGACATTCGCATATGTGTTGCATGGCCATGAAATCAGGCGCTTGTCAAAACAAGGGGAACAGAGTTATCAGCCTTTTTCTGAGTCTCGGACATTTTTTTACTATGAGTGGTTTGAGTGACCCAGTGCCTTCTATATGCACTTAAAAAAATATTTCATGGTGCATTATACTAAAATACATTGTTTGAAAGAAAAAAGAGTGCCATTTTGAAGGCCAGGAAACATTCGTAGCCATTTTCTCTTTAATTTTCCTTCTGATAGTGGCTGACTCTTTGCGTAATCAAAAGTGAAAATATCTCGACATCTATACAAGATAAATTTATAATTTCTACACACACAGCTAGAGAAATGTTCAAGGTTTAATATCATACCAATAGCTCAAAATGTCCAAGAATTGACGAGCGCCTGATTTCATGATGTTGCAACCCATATCTTACTGTTTGCTCTCCTGCCTCTGTTGTGTATCTGTAGAATACCTTGCCCTTGGGTACTGCGGTACGATTGTGTGTCTGTATTGAAGTGACTGGTAGGCCTACATGTATACATTCTAATTCTAAGTAAGTGTTGGAAAATTTGCCTTGCTGTGCGTTTTGACTAGCCTGGTTTATTCTCATACCGGCCCACCAGTTCATGTTGGATGTTTCTTATCAACTTGATTTGTCCTTCTATATCCTGTGATTTTTTCCGTATGCTCAATATTTGTCACCCCAGAATTGCTCTGTTCCATCTAGGCAATTTCTCGCTGTGTGAAAAGTGGAAGTAAAGTTTGTTACTTTGCTTTTCGAAATAACATTTGTTTGTATTGCCCAATAACAGTAATGGACTGTGTGAAGTTTGTACAGATTTGTTTTACATAGGTAGCTTATTATGTAGTAATGCTGATATCATCCAAATTTCCCTTGTGGATCAATAAAGTATATTTTATCTTAATCCTTAAGTTTAGCTCCCTCAAGTACATTGCTAAAATGAAGGAGTGCGTCATGCTCTGTTGTTTTAGCAGTATCGCATTGTACAATGTGTCTAGCCATGATTCCATCTAACCCTTGCTTAAATTATAAAACTTCACTTATGACACTATCCAATAAATATCAGGGACAAAGCCTCCTGAAAATCCTAAATGTAAAACCCAAAAATAAGTGTTGGGTATATATAGGGGGAGCTGTTCTTAAGGATAACTGTTTTAAAGCCCTTGGTTAAAAAAAATGAATAAATAATAAATGTCCAGAAGCGTAGGTGGAATAAAGTAATTTAGGGGTGACACATTGGCAGTAAATTTGAGTAAATGAAAATGTACTCTTTGTACCTGATCCACCCATCTTTGTTACAATACTATTGCCCTAGTCATTTGATCCTTGTATTCCAGAGTTCTCTCTCCACATTTATACGTCAGGTGCAGATCAGATACTCACATTACTATGTCTTTTTTTTTTTTTTTTTTCCTGTGCCAATTTCTATTCTAAGGACCCCGGTTGGTTAGTTAAGAATTCTTGAGTTAGTGAGTAGGGTATCACTTAAATCAAGATGCTTTATTGTTTGTTAAGTTTGTTCTTTAGACAGAGATAATTGTAAATGTTATTATGGTCACGTGAATTGAACATTATTCTGTCCTTGACATATTGGGAAAATGATCCAGCAGCAGAGGTTGGCAAGCAAAACTAAAGAGCTTTATTCACACAAGTGTCTAAGAAGACTGTTTTCTTAAAATACTCAGAGACTTGCTTATGATTACATCTTCAGCTCATTCATATTTTTACTTAGGGACTTTGAAAATGCTAAGTGTGAATAATTGTTTGTCTCTGATGGTGTGCTCGCCCATAATATGTGTACAAAAATAGTCATATAACCAGGAAGGTTTTTTTTATATCTTCACAAAGAATTCCATGAAGTGTCCCATGCATATTATGTAGCTACATGTTATTTGATATACAATTTCTCAGAGGAGGAAATATGTTGTACATGTTTGTTGATAGAGTTTATTATGTGTGTGCATTTACACAACATGTTCCTGTGTGCACATTCCTCTGTGTGGAGTCCTTGACCTTTCTGATCTCCCCTGATTCTCCTTTGACCGTTGAGAGCTTTCATTCAGTCCAGTGTCATAATGTGTTTGGTGATGATATTGATAATGAGTTTAAGAACCCTCTTTGTGGTGCATCAGTCTATTGTGTTGATCCATGAGAGAGAAAATTTGTTAATGATCTTTCTATATTTTCTATAAATTTTCTCTATGAAGACTTGCAACATGCTAATGCCTTACCTCTGCCTCTCTCCATGAGTGAATTTTTCATTCAATCACTTCTCTCTTCCTCTTCTTGAATCATTCAAATTTCTGAGTATTATGAATTCTTATTGGGTTTTCTATCCAAAGGTACAGTCTTTACAAGTCATGTTTCAATCAGCTCAACAATTGTGTAACCAGCAGACTTCAGTCCTGTTTTATATAAGGCTTTTAAGAAGATTTGTAGTTTGATCAGAAATACTAAATAGCTGAGATGTAAATCGCTCTATGGCAGCAGTGCATCATGAGGGTGGCCACAACCAAGCACGGCTTTCCATTGACATTGCTTTTCTTTTCCATGTTTCAATTGCACCATAAACACTGTTGACAGTCATTGACACAGTTTACGTCACGAGGCTTCCGGATTTACGTTTAGAGACTTCGATACTAATCTCAATTATTTAAAATTTCAGGTTCGATTCAAATGTAGAGGTCTGCCTCTGACACACCATTAATACAGCTAACACTGTTTGTGATTCAAATGCTACTTATCTGTCATGTTAGAAGAAGTAGACATGGTAGGCGGAGATGTCTGAGGGTATGAAGGAAAAGCTGTAATGATGTCAAGGAGGCAATAACGTTTGTAGTAAATTGCAGTGTTTCCCGAGCCTGAAAATGAGGTTGATTAAAACAACTACAACATGATCATGACAAAGTTGGCCTTAGAGACGGACGACAAGTCAGAATGTTGTTGGTGAGGTAGGCTTGTTGTAGTGGAGGCTTTCGAACAAAAAATGTAAAATTTCTTCTGGTGTTAGTTTCCTTTGCCATTTTCCTAACATAAAACATCAGGTTTCTATCATTTCTGACTCACCGATTATTGATGAGCACAGAGATACTAGGACCACTCAATAAACAATACTCGAATCCATGAATATCCTGTATGGTTACAAGTTGAGTGTGATGACCTTTATACTGTTTTTTATATACCTTTGTTCTGTTGAAGTTCTACTACCATTTACATCGTTCAATATGTGTGATTCAGGGATGCCAATATTCCGTAAATTTACGGAATTCCAACAACGCCGACAGCTCTGTCAGGCCCCTCTCTCCCCCCCCCCCCCTATTAATTATCCATGTTTCTATGTAGAACAGATCATAAAAAAATATTTTCATTTATCGCGATGGACCGCGAAAAGTTCAGTAAGGATTGTTTGGTTGAGTTGGCATCCCTGGTGTTTGTAAGGAGCAATACTTGCCAGTCTTGGTGGTATCGCCCACTGTTGGATGATAATCTGGTTATTGGGTGGGCAGTATCTCCCAGTACTGGGATATTTGGTAATTTTTGTGGACAGTATCACCCACAAGTGGGTTATTTGTTAATTCTGATGGGCTGTATCAGCAAATAATGGGTTATTTGATAAATTTGATGAGCAGTGGGAATCACTCTGATAGTGACATACCATGCAAAAGCACACATGTGTCTTTCTTTTGACTGGCATTGGCATTTATTCAGTGACGGAATGAAATTTGCATTAATTGTTCACTTTTTGCCTTACACTGATTGTGAAATTAATGCAGCCAAAAATTTTAAGCTTTAAAGTTTCTTCATCAATAAAACGAATTTAAAAGCACTACAACATGTAGACTATTACTTCAGAAACAAAAGACTTGTTCAATGGCCACCAATTTTACCTACATTTCTACAGTATCTACACTGGTGCCTGTAGTGTAATGAAATAGTTAGGCTCTTCGTATATCACGCGGAAGACTCAAATTCGATCCCATTTGTGGAAGCTCTTCACTTTTCTGCTGGGAATTATCCCTCTCAGCCTAGTTTGGCGCTAACTGCCAAGTAGCCTGCGTAGCCTGACTTATAAAATGACTTTACACTACAGTGTTGCAAGGGATGTAAAACTACATGTAGTAACAAAACCAAAGAGGGCCATGTTTCTTCCCTGTTGGATCATCAAACCATAGAATTTTCAAGAATGTTTTTCCCTTGGATTTACCAATACATGCAGTTTTATAAGTGTCCATTGGTAACAGATAACTAAGAGATGTGTGGATGAAGAATTGGGATCTATTTCTTTGTTCACTTGTTCAATCATGTCTTGTACAATATAATCTCAATATTACTACTTTTCTTAGTTTTTTTAATCATGTACTTTTTGTTCAGCAGTAAAGATATAATTGTTCTAAATTAGTTATTTTAACTCTTAAATACTTTTCAAAAATGATATTAGGCGAGGGTTTGTTTAGGTGTTGTTCTGAGTTACACGAATGTATATTTATTTATAAAGGCGCCAACTTTCTTCTGAGCCCCCTTTTTCCTCTTGAATGGTCTTAAGTTTCTTTGATGGTAATTCCATGTCATGTCCATCACTTTCTCTTATAAAAAATTCCACAAAAGAAGTAAAAATGTTTATGCTTTTTAGTACCGTACAGAGATGGGTTTGAGTTAAAACGATTTTGTTTTCATCTGCCCTCTTCAGTTCCTTTGTGCATACCAGTTGGATTGCTTATGACATCTGTGCGTGTTTTCAAATGTTGTCTGCCACTCTCCGTATAGGCCTACACCCTATGTGTTCATGTTTTCCATGGACAATCTCTGTTTTCAATCTCCTTTGTGATTCGTCTTCATCAACAAGCAATAGATCTGAAACACAACCTCAACCTGTAGTCTACCTGCATATCTTGTTCTACTCAGCATTTCTCTTACATCATGTATCTTGCCTCTCTTTTAATTAGGCTTTGATAAACGAAACTATGTTGTGTTGAATCTTATGTGAGTGCCAGCCAATAAAGACACGTTGACAACATTTGAATGAGAAAGCGTTTTTCTTAATTTATCTCTTCCCTAAGATAATTCAGTTAGATTGTGGGTGGCTGGCAAATACTCTCATGTGTTCTGCTTCTTCTACTTCTTTCTCAGTGTTACTACATACATTGTAAACATCTACGTTCTGGCACTGAAATGACCTTCCTATGTCGACAGTGCTGTAAAACACTGACAAACAATCCACCAGGTCGAGTCTGGCATCTGACCACTGATCGCTAGAGCACTAGAGTTTTGTGAAATCATAATAGGCTACATATAGATTTATTATTTGGCTAAGGTAGCTCTATACTATATGAAAAGACCCCAGGCCAGATTCAGACTCAAAACTTGATAATGACCTGTGTGTCAAGACCAGAACCTTTTCCTGGTTGCTGACATGACTTACAGACTAGCACGCACATAACGAAATCCACGGGACGTTGAAATCTTTTCGCTAATACATGTATAATATTTCGCTATGTGCGGATTTATGGAAACTTCAAGGGAGTTAAGCAATATTGGACAATTGTGTTAAGGATTTACACGAGTTTTGTCCCCTGCCTTTTTCACTTCGATGTAAATTCGGTCCCGGGTCTACGGGTTTAACATTGTACCAAGAACTTCTATACCGACAGGACTAGCACAGTCCGATTCCTGACTTCGCTAGCGAAGGCGATTGCTTTCAACCAG
>JAUKPP010268730.1:0-11356 GCA_032273245.1 Phyllaplysia taylori
GAAGAAGAGTCGATGCCGTGTAAAGCCATAGAGAGCTGTGAATGAAAGAAGAAGAAGAGCCGATGTCGTGTAAAGCCATAGAGAGCCATGAATGAAAGAAGAAGAAGAGTCACTGCCGTGTAAAGCCCTAGAAAGCCGTGAATGAGAGGAGAAGAAGAAGAGTCGATGCCGTGTAAAGCCATAGAGAGCTGTGAATGAAAGAAGAAGAAGAGTCACTGCCGTGTAAAGCCATAGACAGCCGTGAATGAGAGAAGAAGCAGAAGAAGAGTCGATGCCGTGTAAATCCCTAGAGAGCCGTGAATGAAATAAGAAGAAGAGTCGATGCCGTGTGAAGCCATAATGATAGTGAGCTGTGAATGAAAGAAGAAGAAGAGTCACTGCCGTGTAAAGCCATAGAAAGCCGTGAATGAAAGAAGAAGAAGAAGAGTCACTGCCATATAAAGCCATAAAGAACCGTGAATGAAAGAAGAAGAAGAGTCGATGCCGTGTAAAGCCTCAAGTACTGCCCAGCGACAAATTTATCCGGATGCCAATGACAGTTATCTTAGCAAATCAACGCACAATAATTTTTTTTTCCATATTCCGTAATTTTGCTGCGTTTTCCGTACTCCCGTAATCGGCCGTTAATTTCCGTAATGATTACGGAAAATCCGTAGAACTAGGCAGGTCTGTATTGAACATTTTATCGACACTTTTTTTTATCATGCTATTGTTGTACATAAAATTATTTCACATTGCAACGCTGATACAAGTGTTAATAACTTTAACTTATTGGGTAGGTTGAATCTGAACTGGTCCTTGTATACATTCACGTACTGCCTAGAGACCCAAGTGGATTTTTTTTTTTTGTTGGTTACCAATTTTACGCCCCCTGCAACACTGTAAGGTCAATCAAAAGACGAGCTACTTTGACCCTGCCTGTCAGGGCCAACCCGGGCTGAGATGGAAAAAATCCCAGCAGAAAAAACCCAGATCGTCCGCACTCGGGATTGAACCGAGGTCTTCCGCATGACAGGTGAAGAGCCTAACCATTACACCACAGTGCCGTTAGTGGATTAGGCATCCGTCTTAAGTCCAAAACAGAAATTTGTCATCAGCAATTCTTTTGTACAAGTACACGTAAAGCTTGCTTATCTGGTGAGCAGCGCTCTAAGTCATGGAGATCTGCGCCATATTGATAATCATTACAGGAATTTACATTCCACATGTATGCCATGTAAAATGAATTTCTACAAACCAAAAGTAGGCGAGACATTTGTTTTCTTGTTTTGTTGAGGTGTAATGGCACTATCGACACTTAAAGGTCATTTCAGCACCAGGAAGAAGAATAGGACAAAAGAAACACTTGGAAAGAAGTAGAAGGAGCAGACTACACCAGAGCACTAGTAAGGCATTGATTAAGAAGTCAAAATAGCAGGTTCATTAACTTCATACCACTGCCAGAGATGAAATACACGTACGTGTAATACAAAAATGAGCAGTGGTCATTCAGTTTTTGGACCTCAACAACTCATGAGCTATACCAGGCCAGGTAGATGTTACTTCACTTGTCAAAGACTCATAAAATCCACCTTGCATAGCTCACTCATTAGCTAATTCTATGTGTCAAATAAACAGATATGGTCATTTCATTATACGCAATTATTCTTTGTCATGGTACACAAACAAAAAGAACTGACAAACCACAAAATTATTTTTGAAACAGAACCATATATTTATTTGATCAGTACAGCAGAGCTGTTTTCCTCTTCTTAGCAACCCCTTACTTTTGACAAAGACAAAGACATGGATAGTACATTGGGAGAAATTAAGGAGAAAAAGGATGTTGGAATGCAGTGAAAGACAGAGAGATCAGGGTGGGTTTTTTTATTGATCAATTCCAAACTGAAATAACTCTAAAACCATATAAAAAATTACATGTAAACGAATTTTTGCACATCATTATCTGGTCATGTAAGTTTATCTAGACAACTTTATAAGATGTGCATTGATAGAGAAGGCATTTTAAAAAGAAGTCAACAGAACAAGGCCATTTTTAGGTTATGGCATCAAAACAGGGCACTTGAATACCAAAGAGAAGGACTGCTGAGAACCATAGGCAATAAAAAGATGGTTAAAACTGTTTTTTCAAAAGACATAATGTCTACCAGCCTATGGTTTGCTTGTCTCACAAAAAATAAATTTTTGTTTTATTGTTTGAAGTCAAGTTAGAAGTTGAATGTTTCTGGGGGTACGGTGTCAAATTATTGAAATCACAATGTACTCAGCCAATCCACTTCTTGCTATCTTGTCGTAGCAATTCAAAATACCAGTTTCTGCCAAATTTTTACACCAAGTTCTACAAAAGTTTTGATTGTGTGCTTTTCTTACTGTGCTCGGTTGGAATTTTCTCTGAACTGCAGGTGGGAACTGCTTATATTATAAAGAATAGCCTCATTTCTGCATGCTACAAGCGAGGGCTTGTTCACATAAATTGGTGCTGTCACGCAGTGTGTTAATAAAATCAGTTGGGTTTGGCACTACATGTAGGAAAAAAATTTAAATGAATGGGGATTATTTGAAGAAAAAAGAATTTCTATCTCTAGCTGTCTTTGAGATATTTCAATTTAGAATCAATCAATAATTTAAAAAACACCCTGCAGTCAGGAGGAGGAAAGGGGAGGGAGTAAGGGCTGTAAAGAATAAACAAACATACACATGGGCAGCACAGGGCAAATACTTACACCCCATACCATTATCAACCAAAGTCATAAAATTAAATAAACGTAAGTACATCATACAAATATGAGACAGGTTTGCTGAGAAAAGCATGTACAGTCATAAGCTTCATACTTTTGAATATGGCTGCAGCTTACATGAATTCCCAAAAATCCCCCCTTTCAAGATTTCAAACAAGCCTTTCCTTCATCCTTCCTTTCTCAATTTCTGTGTCTCTGAAAGGATGTACAATGGTAATAAATTTTCATTCTGTACCCCCTCTTTTCAATAAAATTATCAGCAAGAACCGTGATCAATGAGTTAAGACTTTTCTGAAACAGTAAGTTCAAACTTAGAATTTTCCCCAAATCCTGAGATTAAATATAGCATGATTTGACTGCACAAGTTTAGACAGAAAATTTTCAAGAATTACGAACAATAACAACAGGTAAACTTCCATATATGCCAACACAATTGTTCAAGGTAATTTTGCATAGCAGAATAGGGCATTTGATATTCAAAGAATGGATGGATCTCAAACCTTGCCCCATATTCAAAAAGCCTGAATCACTTAAACCCCTGTAATTTTTCCCATGATGCATTGAAATTCCTTTGTGGTGCAGTGGAAATTATTGGTTGTTTGAGAAAGAGGGACAGAAATAGAAGTCTAAAATATGTATATATATTTATATATGTATATCTTTTAAAAGGTATGCCTATATCTCATGCTGCATAAATATAAGAAGTATACCTATGGGACTGTTTACTGAGACCTCATACATTGACAATGTATTGCAATGACGGAGATACAAAAAAAAAAGCCCCAAACATTTGAATTACAAGTGAAAATCATAGCTTGATGAACCTACGAGAAAAAAAGATTGCAATCTTGACTTGTGTGGGACCACAGTATGGTAGAACACTGAGTGAAAACATAACAGGATGGAGCTTCAGGAGTGCAGAGAAATGGTGTCGCTATTATCAGAGTTGTATCACAATACATTTCAGACTTGAGCTCCTCATGGATACAATAAATTAAAACACTGCAAAGTTTATGTACAAAATGTCACAAAGCAAATATTTCAGATAGTCTACACTGGGCATCATCTGGCAAATATAGTATTTCAGACTATCATTTAGGTTTACAATTCAAAATAGAAAAAAAAAAGGAAAGGAAAGCAATTTTTCCATGTCAAGGCAGTCAAAGATCACTGACTCTTAATAATTATTAGTTTTAGTTATAGTAACATCGGTCTGCATTTGCAGGGTAGAATTCCTTAATATTGGAAAAACTAATGGTGGAAAACCATTGTGCACTTTTCGTAAGCCTAAAGTGGCCATTCCTGTTGGGACTAGTTGCATCTTTCAAGTTGAGCTGGTTGGATCATTTTGAGATGGGAGTTACAATGTGGAGGATCTTTTCTCTAAGGAAGCCAAAATCAATTGCATTGTGTGAACATGCTTCATTTCATTATAAAATTACAAACCAAGGAGCCTTCTTCTGTGTGAGGCACACATTCCCAAACTGGCAGGCACATACATATACATTGCATCAATGCAGCTTTATGTTCAGATGAAACAGTCTCATCTATGTCGCGATCAAATATAAATCACACCCAGCAGATCATGAGATGCTCTTGTCAAACATTTTCCTGCTCCTGTCTTTTGGTATGTGTGGCATTTATGCTGCTCTATCTTGTATTATAAATCTACCTGAAGTTTGGAAGACGTTTCGAAGGGCTATATAGGATGAAATGTATATGTGTGCGTGTGTGTGTTTGTGAGAGAGAGAGAGAGAGAGAGAGAGAGAGGTTAAAGAGAGAGAGAGTCAAAGAGATAGAGGGAGTGAGAGAGTGTGGGCAGGTGAATGTTGGAAAAGTGGCAGTGAGATAGAAAATGAGCTCATAGTATAAGAAAGAGTGAGTGAGCGAATAAGAGAGAGGGAGAGGGGAAATGGAAACATTTTTACCATGTTTATTGTCAATGCTACTTTTTTTTATTGTGAACTGTCATTGACTTTTTAATAGAATTTTTACATGTATTTTTACTGTATGTTGTAACATTCTCTCTATGTTTACTCCTTTTTTCCTCCAAATTTTTTAATAAATGCCCATAATGTTGTAAGTGTGAGTCTGTTCTAAAGGTGGGATATGTCCTTTGTCAAGTACTTTTGATTTTGTAAAAAGAAAATAAATAGAACTGACTCTTAAAAATACAGGCTATGGCAAAATCAATACCACCAGCTGAAACATTAAATTCAACTTAATTTACAGTTCCAATAGTCTCAATTACCAGAAAACCTTCATCAAATCAAAGAATTATTCCTAAGTTGTTTTAATTGCAGTTTTCTCTCATTATTTCCATTGAAAGGGTTTACAGTTAACAGCATATATTCAGACAGAAGACAGTCAGAAAATGCTATGAACGGCTGGTAGTTGTAGCGTACTCTTTATCCCAATACACCAAGACATGTCACATTATCCATAAATACTTTATTCTGTACATCAATTCCATTCAACATCTGGCTGATCATAGCTTTACTTCATCCCCAAGTCCACTGCAGATCCTCTACTTCATGACATAACAAGTTAAAAACTATCAATACCTCAGCAGCCAGTGAGCTAAATTTCCACATACATTAGTTCACAATTTAAAAATATTCCTCACTATTGCCCAACCAATCAATTCTTGATCTCAGTTGAGTTGGGATATTGCTTATTATGTTTCTCATCTGCAGACGAGTATCCTTCACCGCTGACCATAGAAGGAGGTGAAATGATGGCAAGCAGTCCCATCAATGCAAAGGGATAGGCAAGATTTTATTCCTCTCGGAGAGAACTGATAAAAGGTATGATAGATCTGCCAGTTACTTCCCCCAACAGCTTGAGGCTGCAAAGGTAGATCAGATCTGACAAGGATTCCTTCTTAAAGGGTCATATGAAAACACAAAATAGAAAATTAACAAAAGCAAGAATTAAACACAAATCAAAGCAAGGCAAATGAAAATACTTCATGTGTCATACACTTAGTGCTCAAAACCTGGTTAATTTTAGAACACCGTTCACTAAGCCCCCATTCATTCTTTTCTTATGTCAATCCCAAAGTGGTCGAAATAACATTGACATGATCCCATTCCATAACTGACATTTCAACAGCTACCCAAGAACTCTTGAAAACCTAATGATAGCAAAACAAAAAGCTCTGCGAAAGTATATTCAAATCAATAAAAACGTAACCATGACAGAAAAAACTCATTAACAGAATCAACAAAAGTAATACAGGTTTTCTCTTTGGGTCAGCACACAGGAGATGGCTAACACTGTCAGCATGTGCCAAAGGCTTCTTTGCAGGTTATCACAAGGTTGAAGACATTTATCTTTACGAAATTGTGGCTCCCATAAACACAACATGATCTTATCAACTGACAAAATCACTAGTATCTTGAAGTCTTAGAGAAGAACATTTTGTACATTTTTGTGAACAATGGCTGTGAGAGCAACAACAACAAAAAAAGAACGCGGGAACGAAAAAGAGAATCAACAAAAAAAAGAAAAAGATAATCATAGAAGAAACTCTAATCCATCTTGGATTCTGTTTTAATGTTGAATTTGAGGTGCTCATTTGTCAAGAGAAATTGATGCAAACATGCATTGAAAATGATGGGAACAAAAAAGAGAATCAACAAAAAAACAAAAAAAGTAAAAAGAAAATCATAGAAGAAACCCTAATCCAACTTGGATACTGTTTTAATGTTGAATTTGAGGTGCTCATTTATCAGGAGAAATTGATGCAAACATGCATTGAAAATTATGGGAACAATCTCTAAAATTCTTGATTTCCATGTCAACACTCCCATCTCAAACGACATAGTCCCCCATCAAGCTTTCTTGCAGTGTTTCGTCACAATGTAAACAAGTCTGTAGATCATTGATGCCAGTCTTTACTGACAAGGACGTAGATCATTGATGTTATCTTCTTTTTGTTTTATTGAAAAACTGACACAACACTGCACTCAATCCTTGCAGCCTATCAACTCTCACAGACAGGATGGATTTTTGCAAATGTTTGATAGTGCATTTAGGGAATGGAAGTGGGAGTGGCACTCCAACGGAGAGGGTACACAGAGGGATCCACACAGGGTGGTGGTAATGAACGTAGAGTACAAAGCTAAAAGTTTTAGCATAGTGCATTTAAAAATGGATATCGAGATTCTGCCACAATATCCTTTCAAATGAGGCTTCTTGATTTAAAGGAAAAAATCACAATGCTGCTGTATAGCTCTGAATTGACGATCTTCACTTTGAAACTTTAGAAAACTTTCATTCCCCATTGAAGCATAAGGAATACTTTATATAAGAACAAAGGTATGAGAATATTCATACTTCTACATCATACTGGTGTGCCCATTCATGTGTGAAGATTAACAACGAACACCTTAATTGACAAAGATTAAAAAATTTGACTCCTTTCCACAATGGACGGTTAAATGGTTTGAATGGGAAGGAACCCTGCACTTAAATCTATTTTTCATCACAAGCAAACTCTTGAGGGGAAAAAAATATTGACACACTATCAGTTCAAGTTTTGACTTAACAAAGACAGTGATTTTGATCAAATGAAGGCTTCTTTCCTCTTCAAAGTATGACAGTTTACATTAAAGACAAGGCAGGTCCCATGAACATTACAACAGAGTCATTGTTCCACTTGCAATTCTAATCCAAGGTGATATTCTCAGGCCGGAGAACACCTATGAATCAGACCAATCTGTAACTGTGCAGTGCGTGGAAAATCTGCTATCCGTATTGAAAGTACTTTTCAAGGAGTTCATGATGCACAGTAAAAACTTGAGGTGATAAGGTTTCTGACACAGAATCAGCGTCTTCATAACCATCCCAGCTCTGTTGAATACGAATGGACTGAGTTTATTTCCTCATTGTTCACAGCTGTGTTCATGGATTGGGCAGTTCTGGAGTGTCCAACTTGGCTATCTGGAACGTTATGAGGTATTCTGGATATGCCTGGTGAGAGAAAACAAATTTGTTTCAGTCTTATGTAACTCTCAACAACAGATAAACAGTGGAATATACAACAACACTTCTGTACCAACTTCCGGATGTGGTCATGACAAGCCAGCACAAAGCTATAATTCTCTCAAGGAAAAAAGGCTTGCAGGTTGAGCAGGATATCACTTGCAAAAGTACTGTTAAGTACTAAAAAACAAAGAGCAAAAAAGCTATGCGAATTTTTCTTCTCTTGGGATTAGCGTGATCTAAAACTTGGGAATAGATTCAAGGCCAGTATCATGGTTCACAACATCACTACAGAAGGAGAAGCAACATTCATTTTTATCAACCCAACAAACACGAAATCAATTTGCTAATTTACAAATTTTGGCTGAAAATATTAAATCTAGTCAAATTTAGATTCCTTGCAACAAAACAAATGAAGTGATTACAAAATATATCGCAACATTCAAAGCAAAACTGGACACGCTTGGATACCAAATCCTGCACAAAGAACAGATGTGTGCAAGCAGGCAAATGGACTGACCTGCTCCCCTCTGTACACCACATATTCTGCATAGTTGAGTCCACCAGTGCTAGGTCTACCTATCACTGAATGATGTCCTGGTGGGGCATGCGCCATTTTCATGGCCGAAAACTGGAGGAATGACTTGCCCAGGGTCACACGACACAATAAAAGTTGCCTGTACAGGAGGGGAAAAAACCACAATCAAAAACGTTTTACTACATTTCGTTGCTCATCTCACGAAGTGTCGTATCTGCAAAACTAGTGTTTTGCAGGAGAGAGGTTTAAAGTTTTGGGGACTTTTTTTTTTTCATCTCATACAACGACACTAGGATATCTTATAACTCAAAAACGAGTAGAAGTAGCACTTTTTCGCTTTGAGAGAACGTCAAGCTGATCGGTGTGACATACATAACTCAAAATGCCCAAAAATGCAGAATCAACACTTCATGAGATGACCGACAATTTGTCTCAACATTCACCCAGCATACGAAATATGAATGGAAAACAAAATGAAAAATAATTTAGAGCAATAAAAAGGTCACATTCCATCATGTGTATCTAACAAGATGGGGGATTTAAAAAAAAATAGAAAATCTTTTTTTTAATTATTTTTATTTTGGGTTTGTTTGTTTGTTGTTTTTGTTTTAGTTTTTTTCTGGCTTTTGCTTTTTACAAAAAAAAATTTGCATGATGCAGTCTTCTTTCAAAAATATTTTCTAACCATGAACACACTTTTGGGTTGATTTAAAACACCAGAAAAATGTGTCAATTTCATGTAGTGGTATGCAAACAGTTCATAGACTGGTGGTGTGCTAAAAACAGCATCCAACAGCCCCGTTGCTTCGAATATTCATAAAACAAAAAGGCCTTTAAAGTCAGAGACCAGTAAATAAACCGAATATCAAATGTGCCCTACAAAATTCAAATAAACAGTGTGTGAAATCTTGAAGTATGCTGTTTTGTATTGACTGTACTTTCTATCAGCAATTGGAAACGGAGAACGTACCTTTGGCAGATATAACAAGATCTATCCTTGTGTGTTGGGCATCCTGTCCCACCACCTATGCCGTAGACATACTGATTGCTTTTGGAAGAATTCTCTGCAAAGTAAATGCCTGGAGAGAGAGATTGTAGGGTGAGCATTAACTCGCTACAGCCAGGTGAACATTGACTTGCTACAGCCAGCAATTTGGGAGAAAAATCGAAGCAATGAGTAGTTCTATTTTTTTAAATAAATACAAAGCTTATAACCGCTGGCCTATAAATGCCAAAACTCCAGGTTTGATCCCAAGGAGTTTCATTGGATGTTTTCTTTCTATCTTCATGACTCTTCCTGTCAAAGACTGAGGAAAATTTTGGCTTCCCCCTTCTTTAACAGCCTCATAGTGTTGCAAAGGATGTTAATAAAGGATGACCCAACCATAACTGCATTTCCTCTGAAACTAAAGCAAAATTTTCATAACAGGATTACATTCATCTGAATGAATTGATGCCTTATATCTCCAAATTCTACAGTGAATGACAAACTGAGGCTAATTTGTCTCTCATATCACAAAGACAAAAAGTATAAAATTCCGAAAGTTGACCTCGAGCTAATACTAAATGTACTAGAATTGCTAACTGAACTATAGTGTGCAGCATAAGGTAAAAACACATCCTTTCTGGGAAAAAAAATAAATCTTTTAGAGCCGTTTGCTCTTCCTCATTTCAATTTTTTTAAAAACCCATAACAGTCAGTGATGAACACATGAATGTTTCCAGATTTCTAACCAAGCACAGAACATGATAGACAAATTTAGTGGCTTCATCATGTCCTTTATACCTGCTCCAAACATTCCACCGATGTAAGCATGCCTCTCATCAAATCCTTTATGAACAATTGCACTGATAAAGGGTGAGCCATGGAAGAGATGTCTCTCGTTGGGCTGTCCATGGTTCTCCTCTCCTACTTCCTTCCGCCGGTGGCAATAGCGCTCGAGTAATCTCTTATTTCGGATTTTCTGGATCTTGAGAATGTTGTAACTGTTAAAGACTCCTCCAACATTATCTTTGTGGTCCCTTAAAGTATTCATCATCTGTGAAAGAGGACAAGTGGAGTTTCAAACCTAAAGCCAGACCAATAAAAGAAATTGTCATAATAAATGGTAAATATATTGTCAATTCCATGAAATTTCAATATGATATTGACAAAATAGCTAAAAATCAACTGCAAATCATCCTATTTCAATACAAGTGATGAAAAGTGTGGATTTAACAGATTGCTCTACATTCGATTGTTTGATAGTTAAATGGATCTACAGACCTTTCATATTATGAGTAAACTTCAGTATGGGCTACAATAGCTAAATGGTTACCTGATCTTTGACAGAAGTGAATTCTGGATCCTCTGGCATGAGATCAATTAACACAGTGCCTTGACTAGGAGCACCCACTACATTCTGTACACCTGCAAGTAAAAAATAGAACGGAAATATAAAACAATAAGTACATAAAGATACTACTCAAAACATACATTTTGTGACATTTATAACTAATCATCTTAATCTTTCCTGAAAATCAGAAATGACCCAGCTCAGAACCTTGTTGACGCAATGCTATCCCAAAGATAAAGCCAAATTTCTCCTCCCTCCCTGCAAACCTATGGAACAATTTTACCAAATTTCATTGCTGCAAATGAGTGAACTCCCGCCACAGCAAAATGGGAAAAGAATTCATTACACTATAACATAAAGTGTAATACAAAACATGTTGTAACTGTAGAAAGAATGTACCTTTGGATGCTGTCAGTTTCTCCACACCCTTCAAAATCTTGTGTCGATGTCCGTAGGCATTTATACCCACTTCCTTCAGTTCGTCATGCCCCATCTCCACAAGTATGTCCATGGTGATCTGCTCTTTCTCGAAAATATCTCGAAGTTGCTCCAAGCCAACACTTGACAGAAATGACGAGACACTGATGCCTTCTATGCTGCGCTCCCCTGAAAGAATGGTAAGACACTGAGAAATGAAATCCATTCTAAAAAATTTCAACAGATTACATACATTATAATCACTAGTGCAGATCCCCGTTCAATGAACGGGATGCGGGATTTCTATCTCTATTATAAAAGAATCGTTCTCTTTGGTA